>JBBDGP010005554.1:0-127484 GCA_037952835.1 Lithobates septentrionalis
GAAGGGAGAGAGAAAGAGAGAGAGAGAGAGAGAGAGAGAAGGGGGAGAGGGAGAGAAGAAGGAGAGGGAGAAGAAAGGAGAGAGAGAAGAAAGGAGAGAGAGAGAGAGAGAGAGAGAGAGAGAGAGAGAGAGAGAGAAGAAAGCAGAGAGAGAGAAGGGGGAGAGAGAGAGAAGAAAGGAGAGAGAGAGGGGAGAGAGAGAGAAGGGAGAGAGAGAGAAGAGGGAGCGAGAGAGAAGAAGGGAGCGAGAGAGAAGAAAGGAGAGAGAGAGAAGGGAGAGAGAGAGAGAAGAAGGGGAGAGAGAGAGAAGAAAGAAGAGAGAGAGAGAGAGAGAGGGGGGGAGAGAGAAGATAGGAGAGAGAGAGAAGGGAGAGAGAGAAGAAAGGAGAGAGAGAGAGAGAGAGAGAGAGAGAGAGAGAGAGAGAGAAGGGAGAGAGAGAGAAGAAGGGGGGGAGAGAGAGAGGGGGGGAAGAGAGAAGATAGGAGAGAGAGAGAGAACGGAGAGAGAGAAGAAAGGAGAGAGAGCGAGAGAGAGAGAGAGAGAGAGAGAAGAAAGGAGAGAGAGAGGGGAGAGGGAGAAGAGTGGAGAGAGAGTGAAGAAAGGAGAGAGAGAGAAGGGAGGGAGAGAGAGAAGGGAGAGAGAGAGAGAAGGGAGAGAGAGAAGAAGGGAGAGAGAGAAGAAGGGGGAGAGAGAGAAGAAAGGAGAGAGAAGGGAGAGAAGGGAGAGAGAGAGAAGAAGGGAGAGAGAGAGAGAAGAAAGAAGAGAGAGAGAGAGAAGGGAGATGGAGAAGAAGGGAGAGAGAGAAGGGAGAGGGAGAAGAAGGGAGAGAGGGGGAGAAGAAAGGAGAGAGAGAGAGAAGGAGAGAAGGGAGGGAACGAGAAGGAGAGACAAGAGGAAAGGAGAGACGAGAGAAGGGAGAACGAGAAGGAGAGACGAGAGAGAAGGAGAGATGAGAGAGAAGGAGATGAGAGAAGGGAGAGAGAGAGATGAGAGAGAGAGAGAAGGAGAGACAGGAGAATGGGGGAGAAGAAGGAGAGGAAAGAGAATGGAGAAGAGAGAGAGAAGGAGAGAAGAGAGAGAGAAGGAGAGATGAGAGAGAGAAGGAAAGATGAGAGAGAGAGAAGGAGAGATGAGAGAGAGAGAAGGAGAGAAGAGAGAGAAGGAGAGATGAGAGAGAGAGAGAGAAGGAAAGATGAGAGACGAGAGAGAGAGATGAGAAACGAGAGAGAGAATATAATGGGGGAGAAGAAGGAGAGGAAAGAGAATGGAGAAGAGAGGGAGAGAAGAGAGAGAGAGAGAGGAGAATGGGGTAGAAGAGAGAGAGAAGAAGAGACAAGAGAATGGAGAAGAGAGATTGAGGATGGAGGGGGGAGAGAGGTTATTGAGGGAGAAGAAAGCGTATGGAGGAAATAGAAAGAGAGGAGATAAGAGAGAGGAGGGGGGTGGTCGATGAGAACAGAGGAGAGAAAGAGATGAGATGGAGAGAGACGAAAATAGAGGAGAGAGAGAGAGAGATGAGAACGAGAGGAGGAGGGGAGAGAGAGGAGAATGGAGGAGAAGAGAGAGAGAAAGGGGATGGAGAAATAGAAAGAGAGGAGATAAGAGGGAGAATGAGAGAGAGAGAGAAGAGGAGAGAGAGGAGAACAGAGGAGAGAGGGAGAGATGAGACAGAGAGAATGGTGGGAGAGAGAGAGAGGAGAATAGAGAGGAGAGAGAGTAAGTGAATGGAGAGAGAAAGAAAGAGTGGGGGAAGAGGAAAGAGAATGGAGAAGAGGAGAGAGAGAAGAGATGAGACAGAGAGAGAGAAGGAGAGAGGCAGGGGGAGAGAGAGAAAAGGGAAAGAGGGGGAGAGAGAAAAGGGAGAGATAGAGAAGATTGGAGGGGAGAGAGAGAGAGAGAGAGAGAGAGAGAGAGAGAGAGAGAGAGAGAGAGAGAGAGAGGAAAGAGAGGAAAGAGAGGGAGATGGAAGGAGAGAGAAAGTGTAGAACAGAGGAGAGAGACAGAGAGATGAGGTGGAGGGAGAGAGGAGAGGAAATAGAGTGAGGAGGTGAGATGAAATTAGAGAAAAGGGAGAGAGTGACAGAGTGAGAGGGAGAGGAGAAAAAGAGAGAGACATGAGAAAAAAAGCTATGGACTTGACACTCTTCACCACCTGTCCCCTTTCCCCCATTATCCTATATTTTATACCTTCCACCACCCCTCCCCCTTCCTTTCTATCCAACGCATACAAACTCAATTGCTTTGTGAATGCTAAAATGTATTCTGTGCTGTCAATAAAGCTAATATGAATTTGAGAGAGAAAAAAGCAAGGGGGAACAGGAGAGTAAGTGAGAGAGTGATAAACATATAGAGTGCAGTGATCTGTCAGTTATGTATAGTGCAGTGAGTGGTGTCAGTTGGGTGGAGTGCAGTGCATAGTGTCAGTTGGGTAAAGTGCAATGAGTAGTGTCAGTTAGGTAGAGTGCACTGAGTAGTGTCAGTTATGTAGAGTGCAGAGAGTGATGTCAGTTGTGTATAGTGCAGTGAGTGGTGTTAGTTGTGTATAGTGCAGTGAGTAGTGTCAGTTAGGTATAGTGCAGTGAGTGGTGTTAGTTGTGTATAGTGCAGTGAGTAGTGTCAGTTAGGTATAGTGCAGTGAGTAGTGTCAGTTAGGTATAGTGCAGTGAGTGGTGTTAGTTATGTATAGTGCAGTGAGTGATGTCAGGTAGAGTGCAGTGAGTGATGTCAGTTAGGTAGAGTGCAGTGAGTAGTGTCATTTATGTAGAGTGCAGTGAGTGATGTCAGTTGTGTATAGTGCATTGAGTGATGTTAGTTATGTATAGTGCAGTGAGTGATGTCAGTTAGGTAGAGTGCTGTGAGTGATGTCAGGTAGAGTGCAGTGAGTGATGTCAGGTAGAGTGCTGTGAGTGATGTCAGGTAGAGTGCAGTGAGTGATGTCAGGTAGAGTGCTGTGAGTGATGTCAGGTAGAGTGCAGTGAGTGATGTCAGTTAGGTAGAGTGCAGTGACTAGTGTCAGTTAGGTATAGTGCAGTGAGTAGTGTTAGTTATGTATAGTGCAGTGAGTGGTGTCAGGTAGAGTGCAGTGAGTAGTGTCATTTATGTAGAGTGCAGTGAGTGATGTCAGTTAGGTAGAGTGCAGTGAGTGATGTCAGTTAGGTATAGTGCAGTGAGTGGTGTTAGTTATGTATAGTGCAGTGAGTGGTGTTAGTTATGTATAGTGCAGTGAGTGGTGTTAGTTATGTATAGTGCAGTGAGTGGTGTCAGTTAGGTATAGTGCAGTGAGTGATGTCAGTTATGTATAGTGCAGTGAGTAGTGTCAGTTATGTATAGTGCAGTGAGTGGTGTCAGTTATGTATAGTGCAGTGAGTGGTGTCAGTTATGTATAGTGCAGTGAGTGGTGTCAGTTATGTATAGTGCAGTGAGTAGTGTCAGTTATGTATAGTGCAGTGAGTAGTGTCAGTTATGTATAGTGCAGTGAGTGGTGTCAGTTATGTATAGTGCAGTGAGTAGTGTCAGTTATGTATAGTGCAGTGAGTGGTGTCAGTTATGTATAGTGCAGTGAGTGGTGTCAGTTATGTATAGTGCAGTGAGTGGTGTCAGTTATGTATAGTGCAGTGAGTAGGGTCAGTTATGTATAGTGCAGTGAGTGGTGTCAGTTATGTAGAGTGCAGTGAGTGGTGTCAGTTATGTATAGTGCAGTGAGTGGTGTCAGTTAGGTAGAGCTGTGTGTACTGTCCCATATCATAGTGTGGGAGTGCTGTGCTGACTCTGCGGTATTTCAGGTCAGAGTTCAGTCTGTACTTTGTTTTCCTGCAGATTGCCCTGATCTCACAGACGGACGGACGGTGATGGAGGAGAAGAGGATTCTGTGTATTGGACTAGTTTGTTTGGACATCATCAGTGTGGTGGACAAATACCCCGAGGAGGACTCCGACACCAGGTGAGCTCACATGTCTGTATACCTCCTCACCCCCCAATGGAAATGCTCCCTGACCAACGCTATTCACCCCCTATCTAAACTCCACCATTCTAGATGCCCTTTCTCTGACCACCCTCAAGGTGCCCTCTCTCTGACCAACTACTGGGAGCCCCTTTTCCAACCCCCCCAGATGCCCTCTCTCTGACTAACCCCAAGATGTCCCCACTCTGACCAACCACTAGGTTCACTCTGTCTAAACCCTCGTCCCTAGATGCCTTCTCTCTGACCAGACACAGATGTCCCCACTCTGACTACCCCCCATGTACCCCCACCCTGACCACCCTCCAAGTACCCCCACCCTGACCACCCCCAAGTGCCTCACTCTGCCAACCCCTCAGGTAACCCCTCACTGCCCACCATCCAGGTGTTCCCTCTCTGCCCACCCCCAGTCATTCCCTCTCTGCCCACTTCCCAGGTGTCCCCTCTCGGCCCAATCCCCAGATTTTCCCTCTCTGATCACCCACAGGTGTCCCCTCTTTGCCCACCCCTATGTGTCCTCTCTCTCTGCCCACCCCCAAGTGTTCCCTCTCTGCCCATACCCCAGTTATTCCCTCTCTGACCACCCACAGGTGTCCCCTTTCTGCCCATACCCCAGGTATTCCCTCTCTGACCACTCCCAGGTGTCCCCTGTTTGCCCAGCGTCAGGTGTCCCCTATTTGCCCATCCCCAGGTGTCCCCTCTCTGCCCACTGCCCAGGTGACCTCTCTTTGCCCACCCCCAGGTGTCACCTCTCTGCCCACCTCAAGTGGCCCCTCTCTGACCACTCCAGGTATCCCCTCTCTGCCCACCACAGGTGTCCCCTCTCTGATCATCCCCAGATGTCCCCACTTTTTGCCCCATCCCAGGCATCTTCTCTATGATCCCCCTCTAAGGGTCCCCTCTCTGCCCACCCGAGGTATCTCCTCTCTGACTACCCACAGGTGTCCCCTCTCTTTGCCCAACCCCAGGTGTCCTCTTTATGACCATCCCCAAGTGTCCCCTCTCTCACCCATCGGTGTCTCCTCTCTGACCACCCTGGGTGTCCCCTCTCTGATCACCCCCCAGGTATCTCCTCTCTGACCACTCCAATGTGTGCCCTTTCTGCTGACCTCCCAGGTCTCCCCTCTCTGATCACCCCCAGGTATCTCCTCTCTGACCACCCCTAGGTGTGCCCTTTCTGCTGACCTTCCAGGTGTCCCCTCTCCGCCCACTACCCATGTGACCTCTCCTTGCCCACCTCCAGGTGTCCCCTCTCTGCCGATCCCCCAGGTGTCCCATCACTGCCTACCAAAGGTGTCTCCTGACTGCCCACCCCCCCAGATGTCAGCTCTTTGCCCCCACCCCCCCAGGTGTTCCTGTCTGCCCACTTCCTGTCTGCCCCTTACAGCAGACCGGAAATTGTACAAGTGCAGCACACATAGAACAAAAATCATCAGAAGGAACAGGGAATAATCATTCCCTCAATCAAATTAGAAAATCCACCCAAAAACACCACCGCACACAATGCAACCTTTGATGGTGGAATCAAATGCTAATCATAGGCAGAAATTGGACAATCGGATTGTAGTGTGTATGTCCATGGTCTGTGCTTCCTCCATGTGTCTGACACACCACTGACCACTGACCGGGTACTGGAGGGTCTACACTTCTACTATAGGGATGAGCCGGCCAATCAGAGATCAGAAAATGACAGGGGACATGTCCGAATACTGTACAGCCTGCGGCCAGACAAAGCTCACCAAGTACTGTTTTACCATTGCCAGAAACCGGTTGAGCAAGTCCACATTAACCAGTTGTTGCTGGGATCCTAATAAGACAGACACCTAGTATGTGTCATGGAGTCGTAAAACACAAATTTATTAGCAAACACTAACTGGCGGACAACTAATCAGCTGCAGCAAGAGTTGCAACAGCAGACCTCCTTAGAGGGGCATCAGCAAGTGAACCTGTCTCTACAGCAACAGATTTGAGCCCTGTCAGAGAGGCAGATTGGTGGCACGTAGGGAACAGCTGCTGAAAATTGTCCCTGACAAATTATGTCACCTCGGCATCTGTGAGATAGCTCTGGAAAGTGGAAAGTGAAAAGGTTCCAGAGGAGCAGTGGGTAGATGTTCTGTCTGTCTGATATGAGGGACAAGGCAGAGTGGGCCTTTGACACCCTTACGCTTTAATCCTGTTTTCCCACTCGGCCTGTCATCCTCCTTTCTGCGCCACAGTTGCCCACATCGGAAAGTATTAGCACTGAATTTTTTCCGTAAGGGATCACTACTTTCCCGGGAAGCTATTAACGACTTAATGAATCCACACGAGATGCAACACTGGATGTATCTCCAAATTCGTCACTTTCTGACTTCTCACAGCCCTATCACATCCTGGACGAAACCATTGTCAATGCTGGAGGCCATCTGTACTTGTACCCAACCACAAAGACGCGTGATATCCACTCTCTACAGCTCACTTCTAGACCTCACCCCCATATCCATGTCCCCAACCTGTCGGCATGGGCTCAGGAGTTGAACCATGCCTTTTTAGACGTGGATTGGGAGAACAACATTTGTACCTTTGTTCATATGGGTTTGCTTAATGTTGCAAATCAAGAAAACGGGTACAAAGTCTTCTCTCGATGGTATAGTACTCCATCTTTGTACCATAAACCCTACGGTTTCTAACCTCTGTTGGCGATGTGGAACAGAAGTTGGTACCATGCTTCATGTGTGGTGGACGTGTCCCAATCTTCAGGCCTTCTGGACTATAATCAATAGTCACTTCCTACAACATAGATTATACCCTGGCGCGATTCTTGTTGCACCATTCCTCCCTGGAAAAAAAAAAAAAAAAGTACAATAAATCTTTGGCAATGTGCATGGTAAACGCAACAAAGCTACGCAAATGGATTTGCAAGATTAACAACATGGAGGAGATGGATTACTTGATTCACATTTTGTAGGATAGGATGTCTAAATTTACAACTACGTGGTATTGTTGGCTGGATTTCAAAGAGACCACTGAAAATAGGTCCTATTTTTAGGTAGGTAAGATCAAGCTAACAGAATAAGACAGTATACTAAATAGTGCCTCCTTTTGAGCCCTACTATTATGCGTGAGGCCCCCATTCTGGTGTTTGATCAGTCGTTGGTGGTATATGTTATTTAGCTTTTTCCCTATTCCCCATTTTAAAAAAAAAACTTTACTATCTTATTGCTTCCTGTGGATGGTGCCAAGTCAGCAGGTGACCATTCTGTCGGCATTTGAAACATGATTGTGGATGTGGTAACCCCAAAAGTCCTTCTTTGACTAGCAACTCCAGCATGCCAGGTGGTATTCTAAACTCCTAAATCTTGCTAGGCCCAGAGTTTCCATCTGAGTGCATTACGTGTTCACATGGGAATATGACCCTAAGAAGTTTATGAGGTCCCAGATGTATGATTTGTTCCACCTTTAAACAAATGGTTACAACCGCAGGTGTTCAAACTTGCTCAGATTGTGGATCAAATGGCCTTCCATGTCAGAGCCTATTAAGATACAGTAGAACTATACTGCAAGCTGATGGCGACTGCTCTCTCTTTCACCCGAGATAGCTCTTTTGTCCATGCTCCCGGGCACGCTCAAGTCCATTAAAAAAGATTTATTACGCCATTTCTTGGCCGCTGCTAGAATGGTGATCCCAAGATATTGGAAGTCAAGAACTGTAACTTCCCTGGGGGAGTGGGCTATTGAGGTGGACCGCATCAGAGACCTTGAACGTCTGTTGGCTGAGGAATCTAATAAAGACAACCAGTTCTCTCTTACGTGGACTTTGTGGTCCATGTTCCGATGAAGTAGGAATGGGGATCAGATTATATGGCCATGGTTATGTGTGTAGTAAGGCTGATTTAGAATTTCAGCTAAGAAGCCATTCCTATTTACTATGCTAAGAACATTTTGTGAGATCTGTAAAACCTGACAGGCTGTGGTTTAAGACACTGAATTCACCCATTTCCCCCCCTTAGCATAGCCATCTGTGCTCAGCACACTTTTCCAGAGTGTGTCAAGCTGGTTAACAGATAGAGGAGGAAACCGCAAAAGCAAGGCTTGTGAAAGAATGCGCTTTGCTAAACTGCTTTGCATCAATAAGAGTAGGTTGACTGTTTTAAAAGATTAGAATGTCTTGTAACGGAAATGTATAGTGTGTTCGCTTGTGACGTAATATGATGAAAAGATATATGTACACTGTATTCTCTGTATCGGGCACTCTTGGCGTGTAGACACGAGTCGGGTCAGGAGTGTCCATTCTTGATGGCCAAAAGAATGGAATAAAAATCTTGCATACCAGAGTTCATTGTCCAGCAGTCATATACTGATATTCTGCTACTTCACCGATACTCATCGGACTTCATCCCCTGGGCAGAGGGCAACCTGGACGGTACCGCCTCATGTCCATGCTGGAGCGACTCCTGTTCCTAACCTTTCTGTTTCTCTACTTTCCCCCTAATCCTTCTCCTCTTCGTATCAATGTACTCCTTAAAATCCAGATGCAAAATACGACCCACATAAGCTAATCCTGTACAACATAACAGGTTCCTGGAATAAGTTTTATTGTAAAAACACATGAAGTTTACATGTAATCCCCTCCCGTATATGGTGAGGGCTCTTTGGTTATCCTTGTTATGTCTCAATATGTTGTTTGAAACAATGTTTTTTCCTTGTTATCTGCACACATAACGTACTACACTATGTATCCTTCGAATACACTGGATTTATTGTCACCACAACTACTACTATTAATGATGTATATGTGAAGTACATTTTCTTGTATGCTTCTTTCAATAAAATAAGATTGAACTAAGATACAGTGGAACATTAGGATTACAGACACCATAAGTGTGGGCGAGCGTATCCCATGTGGAGCAACATACCACTACCATGGACTATCTCCCAGATCTACCATTTAATCGAACAACCCCTGGAAACAGGAAAACGTCAAGACCTTTCTTTTTACTGAAGGGGTAAATGGGCTCCTAAGGACTGAAACTTCCATGAACACCAAACATAAATGGCCTTGTAGCCCAAAATGAATCTTTTCTTTTAGAGACACGGCATATCAGGATAAGTGTTGGTGGCACCAAGGACTGGGACAAGTATCTGCCAAATACCCCATATTACATGAGCCTGTAGAATTTGACCTGGGGAAGTATATCTCACTATTTGCCAAGCCTGATCTTACTAAACACCTAGAAACTGAGACTGGAAGGCAAATATGCTCTATCGCCAAATAAGAACATATGGGGGAGGCAATATTAGATTCTAGAAGCCTAGTCCATGCTAGCCTGGTGGAGCCTGCCAAGTTTTGTTCTGATTGTATACACAGTGATACCAAAAACTACCCTACAGTGGTGCTTCCAGTGGAGACATCCATGTAAAGTATGCAATGCACAAGACTTTTTTTTCTGCAGAAATGTGGTGGTACTCAGTTCCGGCACCTCCAGCACTGAATATATGTACTGGCAAGGGGTGCTGGGGTGTGTTGTAGGTTCTATTGAATCTGGCTGCTGGGAGATCTATTGTCATTGAGGGGTGTAGTGTTGCTGGGGGGGGGAGTCTACTGTTGCAAGGGATGGAGTTCAGTTTTTGCTTGGGGGTCTAATATTGCTGGTGGTGGGATCTGTTGTTGCTGAGTGGAGTCTTATGCTGCTGAGGTTCCTCTACTGTTGAGGGGTGGTCTATTGTTGCTGACTGCTGTAGGGTGTATTGATGATGGCTGCTGGGGATTTGCTGTAGCTAGGGGGAGGGTATTATGTTCCTAGAGGGTCTGTTGTTGCTGGGGGGATTTTGTTGTTACTGGTGAACTTTATTGATGCTAAGGAGCTTCTATTGTTGCTCTGGGGGTGATCTATTGTTTCTGGTTGGGGCACTATTGTTGTTGGGGGGAGGATATTATGTTCCTGGAGGGTCTGTTCTTGCTGGGGGGAAACTGTTAATACTGGTGGAGTCTCTTGTTGCTGCGGAGCTTGTATTTTTGCTCTGGGTGATCTATTGTTGCTGGGGAGGTCTATTGTTGCTGAGGGATCTATTAATGCGGGTGGGGGCTCTTTTGTTGCTGGGGGAGTATTATGTTCCTGGAGGGTCTATTCTTGCTGGGGGAAACTGTTGTTACTGGTGGAGTCTATTATTGCTGAGGCTCTTCGATTGTTGCTCTGGGGGTCTGATCTATTGTTGCTGGGGGGTTTATTGTTGCTTCAGGTATCTATTGTTGCTGGGGGAGAGGAGGTCTCGTGTTGCTGGCTGCAGGGTATACATTTTATTGGCTTAATTGCTATCATTAACAAATTCTATACAAATTGCTTGGCACCAGAGAATGACACTTGGTGCCAAGTTGGTTCTCTGTTCTCTAAAAGTGGGGAGGGCATGAAATGAAGATGAGCGTGAGAGTTGTAGAAAGTTGCGCAAATTTGTCTGAAGTCTCCCTGAGGGGGTTATATAACTTTTGATGTTTCAGACGATGAAAGAGCAGGAGGTACTAAGGTTGCACACAGGTGATATGGCCCACAAGCAATAGTTGTAGTTTTGGAAAATTAGAGTTTTCTTCTTTAGGGTACAGGGAGCACATAGTATGGGGAGGTGGGCTAAGAGGAGAATGGACAGCTGTCCTTAAAACGGCTTGAAAGTGGCTTTATATTGTACAAGTGTTAAGTATTTTATTTGATATTTTATTGTATTATGATGCAGTGTATTATTTGGTATTATATTATTATGTTACAGTAATCTATAGTATGTTATTAGGTTATGTTACATTATATTTTGTTGTAATATGTTATATTCTGTGGAAGTTTAATGTGAAGCCTTGTATTGCAGGTGTCTTTCTCAGCGATGGCAGCGAGGGGGGAACGCCTCCAATTCCTGCACTGTACTCTCTCTTCTTGGGGCTCCTTGTGCCTTCATGGGGTCACTGGCTCCAGGGCACATAGCAGAGTAAGTAAGTGGGGCCCTTAACTGAAACGGGCACATGGATGGAGAAGTAGACAGTAAGGATGGTTCATGGGCAAGCAGGATTCACTTTAGCAGTTAGGTGTGTGTGTGGGGGGGGGGGGGGGGGGGCTTGGAGTGACAGTTTTGGCTAGATTTGTGTATAAGGTTTGTGTTAGGGGGTCAATGGATGAAAGGGGTTGCCTTTATGGGATGAATGTGGTTGGTGTAGATTTCATGATGGAAAGGGAGGAGTATATGAAAAAGGGGTAGGATCTGTGTGAGGTTGGGCTAGTGTGGGAGCAAATAGAGAAAGGGGAGGAGTCTCTAGGCAGCAGTGGCATTTGTAGGAGGCAGGGTTAACTTGGAAGTAGAGGGGTGTTTAAGGCAGGGGTGGGGTTTGTAGGAGGTAGGAGTGGTTGGGAGGTACTTAAGAGTTTGTGAGAAGTAGGGTTGATAGGGAGATACTGAAGCAAAGTAGAGGAGTCTCTAAGGCAGGGACAGGGTTTGTAGGAGGGAGGGTTGATTGAGAGGTACTGGATGTAGGTAGAAGGGTCTCTAAGGCAGGGATGGGGTCTGTAGGAGATAGGGTTGGTTGTGAGGTACTGGAAAAAAGTTGAAGGATCTCTAAGGCAGGGAAGAGGTTTGTAGGAGGTAGGGTTGGTTAGGAGGTACTGGAGGAAAACAGAGGGGTCTCTAAGGCTGGGGTGGGATTTGTAGGAGGTAGGAGTGGTTGGGAGGTACTTGAGGAAAGTAGAAGGGTCTCTAATGCAGGGATTGGGTTTGTAGGAGGTAGGGTTGGTTGGGAGGTACTGGAGGAAAATAGAGGGGCCGTTAAAGCAGGGAAGGGGTTTGTAGGAGGTAGGGTTGGTTGGGAGATACTGGAGTAAAGTAGAGCAGCCGTTAAAGCAGGGTTGGGGTTTGTAGGAGGTAGGGTTGGTTGGGAGATACTGAAGGAAAGTAGAGCAGCCGTTAAAGCAGGGATGGGGTTTGTAGGAGGTAGGGTTGGTTGGGAGATACTGGAGGAAAGTAGAGGGGTCTCTAAGGCAGGGATGGGGTGTGTAGAAGGTAGGGTTGGTTGGGAGGTACTGGAGGAAAGTAGTGGGTTCTCTAAGGCAGGGGTGGGGTTTGTAGAAGGTAGGAATGTTTTGGAAGTACCGGAGAAAAATAGAGGGGTCTCTAAGGCAGAGGTGGGATTTGTGTGATGTAAGGTTAGTGTGGGGAAATAAAGGAAATGGGAGGGGTCATCATTACAGCAGGGGAGGAGTTTATAAAGGGAGGAGTCAGGTTCATGTTGTAAAATGTTGTCTCCCGTTGAACTGTTGTGCCATCTGTCTCACTATACATTCAAAAACTAATTCTACAGTGTGCAATGCTCTACTGTCCTTTGAGAACATTGTATAGGGAGCATCCTAATTGACCCACTGCCGAGCCAATCACTGTGCTACTCATCAATCATATGACCTCATCATGTCACCAATTTCTAATAATATGCCTTTTTCTTCTGGATCACATCCAATCTTCTCTTCTTTATTCCTGAACTTCCACCATCTCCATAGCATATTCTTTTTTCTCCTCTTCATTCCTCAAATTCCACCTTCTTCTCCTGAGTCACATCCAGTCATCTTCTTTTCTTTCCTAAACCTCCACCTTTTTTTTCTGGGTCACATCCAATCTTCTCATCCTCATTCCTGAACTACTATCTTCTTGTCTTCAGTCACAATCAGTCTTCTCCTCTTCATTCCTATACTTCCACCTTCTTAGTCTGGGTGACATCCAGTCTTTTCTTCTTTATTCTTAAACTTCTACCTTCTACTTCTGGGTCATATCCAGTCTTCGTCCTTTTCCTACGCTTCCACCTTATTCTCCTCAATCACGTTCACTCTTCTTTCCTTCATTCCTAAACTTCCACCTTCTTCTTCTGGGTCACATCTATTTTACGACTCATCATTCCTGAACTTCCACCTTCGTCATCTGGGTCACATCCTGTCTTTTCCTCTTTATTCTTACATTTCCACCTTCTGCTCCTGGGTCATGTCAAGTCTTCTTTCTTCATTCTTGCTCTTATTCTCTTACCGTGTTTTGTCTTCTTCCCTTCATTCCTAAAGTTCCACCTTCTTTTCCTGGGTCACATCTGTTTCCGGAACTTCCAATTTTGCTCCTGAGTCATATCCATTCTCCCCTTCCTCATCTTTTACAAACATCCATCATCTACTATGTCCAATCCATTCTTTCTCCTCATCATTATTACTGAACTTCACGAGAAGGGATAGTGATCTAGATATGTGACAGTCCCAAAAAGAGGCACCAACATCCCTGAAATTTGGATATAGACAGAAAGGTTTTTATGGGACTTTAAAGGCGCCAGCAAATAATGGATACGAAAATTGTAAATAAAATATAACAGTAATTTTATTATTACAAACAATATATAGTTAAAAAAGTTTGTACTTTAAAACAAACATAGACATTAAATACAGCTTGTCTCTTGACACATCATGGTGAAAAACAGCAATTGTCTTGTCACTTGTAGATGACAGTTAAATAATTATCCTGACAGGTTTCACCACTGTGGGCTTCCTCAGGGGTATATAGTTGTGACAAGAGATGTATCACTGAATGAAACCGAACATTGTTTAGATAAACACACTTAATTGTAACAAAAAAAGAAAAGTAAAAGAAAAGGGGAAACAAAACATTAGGCTATCAGTTGACATGCCACTTTTTGCCACTCACCCAGCTCAACTCTCCTTGCCTCCTGCCGGACATTAGGGGAGGGGTGATGGACACCATTGGGGATACACAGGGATGCCAAAACAGCTTATAAAGACCAAACTGGAATATATATGTATAAAACCATGTATTAACATTCCAGTAATTGGATACTGGCCGAAGTAAAAAAATGAAGATATAAATAGAAGATATAAAACTACTAAGAATATGAGGGGATTTTCTACAGAGAAAAAAGATGACATCCCCAAAAGATGTTTACAACATCGGCGGGGAGGAGGCACTACGGAAGCTGACATGCCCTTCAGTGGGCGTGTGCCTATCCCCCTATATAGAAACCAAGCCACACAGGCTTGCATAAGATAGACCACTCCAAGCCTCTGACAAGTCACTCTCTATTTGATGGAGTGTGTCTGTCCATTCGGGAGAATGATTTCATTACCATTGTGAACGAACCGACACACATCACATCCACCGCAGGCGAAAGTTCCTGTTCTCAGTAAACTTGTTATGGGAACTGCATTGTTATGGTGACTGTGCACTAAACAAGCTTTTATTGAGGTTGCTCTTTTATATGTAATTTCTGGGTGTTGCTTAATGGGCTTACTAATTACGGGGTCTGCGGAGAGAAGAGGCCAGAATTTAGTCAAAATCCCTCTAATTTGTTTGTGTTGTTTACAGTAGGGGGTAATGATTCTTACAGATTGCACACTATCTTTCTTGGTTTTTGTAGAGTAGATCAAAGAGCTTCTGTCTTGCTTCTTTGTTTTTTTTGTATGCTTTCTTGAGACAGCTATGGCTGTATCCCCTGTCCCGCAAGCTGGAATAAAGTTCCTGGGCTGCTTTAACAAAATCCTCCTCATTGGTACAGTTTCTTCATATACGAAGATACTGGCTATATGGTATACTTTTTAACAGTGGCACTGGATGTGAGCTAGTAGCATGCAAAAGGGTATTGCCAGCTGATGATTTTCTGAATAGGGAGGAGCCCAAGGAGCCATCCCCATTAACAAAAATTTCTAAATCTAAAAAACTAACTTTATGGAGGTCGCATGTTATTGTGAACTTCAAATTGTATTTATTATTTCCTATGGTGGTCATAAATAGTTCAAGTTCCTCTCTTGTTCCAGTCCAAAAGCAGTACATCGTCAATGTAACGATGCCAAGAGATGATGTGCCCAAGAAGGTTGGACATGTCATCTCGGGCAAACAGTTCTTTTTCCCACCCCCCCAGTTACAGGTTGGCCACAACGAGTCCCCATCGCAACCCCCTGCACCTGGGGGTAGTGGCATGATCCAAATAAAAACACATTACTTGTCAAGATTATTATTATTGTTATACAGCATTTATATAGCACCAACAGTTTGCGCAGTGCTTTACAACATGGAGCAAACAGTACACTTACAATACAATTCAATACAGGAGGGATCAGAGGGTCCTGCTCGTTAGAGCTGACAATCTAGAAGGAAGGGTCAAGTGGAACAAAAAGTAACAGTTGTGGGGGGGGGGGTGTGATCAGATGAAGAAAATTTAAATACAGTTGCTAGATACATTTTAAAAGGTCAATTATAAATGTATTATATCTATAAGCCAATTTACCTCATTCTCTAAGTTGACCCTCAATTACTTTTAGTCCCTTTTTCATGGGGGATAGTGTTGTATAGACTTTCAATGTCTATAGTGACCATCCAGGTATTTGGAGGAAGGATAAGGCCCTCCAAGGTTTTTAGTAAGTCTATAGCATCCTTGTTATATGAAGCGAGAGCAACCACATGTGGATTTCAACAGCTTGTGCTGTAAGTATGTTGTGAGTATGTTGTATACATCTTTTGGGGATGTCATCTTTTTTCTTTGTACTACATCCCCTCATATTCTTAGTAGCTATATATCTTCTTTTTATATCTTCCTTGTTTTACTTTGGCCAGTATCCAATTACTGGAATGTTAATACATGGTTTTATACATATATATATTCCAGCTTGGTCTTTATAGGCTGTTTTGGCCTCCCTGTGTATCCCCAATGGTGTCCATCACCCCTCCCCTAACTTCCGGCAGGAGGCAAGGAGAATTAAGCTGGGGGAGTGGCAATGAAGTGAAGCATGTCAACTGATATCCTAATGTTGTGTTTCCCTTTTCTTTTTTTGTTACAATTAAGTGTGTTTATCTAAACGATGTTCTGTTTCATTCAGTATACATCTCTTGTCACAACTATGTCCCCTGAGGAAGCCCACAGTGGCGAAACATGTCGGGATAATTATTTAACTGTCATCTACAAGTGACAAGACAATTGCTGTTTTTCACCATGATGTGTCAAGAGACAAGATGTATTTAATGTCTATGTTTGTTTTAAAGTACAAACTTTTGTAACTACATGTTGTTTGTAATGAATAAAATTACTGTTAAATTTTTTGTTCAATTTTTGTATTCATGACTGAACTTCAGCTTTCTTCCTCACTTGCTCCTTGGTCATATTCAATCTTCTCCATACTATTACTTCAGCCTTCTGCCCTTGTCATATCTTCCTTTTTTTCTTTCCGTATCAATGCAATCTTTAATGTCCCCGTTATCTGGTACCACTGCTCTAGAACCTTCTGACCAAGCCTGTCTTATTCTGGGCCTACAGTTTATTTTATGACCATTTCACTTTTCCCACCAATTACTTCTCCTTTCTACTCTTTTAATTTCCAAACCTTATCCTGTATGACCTCTTTTTTGTATCAGTCTTTTAATTTCTCTACCATTAGACAATTTCCTTATGAATGCATGCAATTTTATGGCAATTTCTTTTTTTTTTTGGTTTATTTCATATAATCTCTTTTTTTCCAGTTTTTCACACATAATCGGTTATAAATTGTATTTGTTCACTTTTTGTTCTTATCTTCTTCTTCTCTGTTCTTTTTTATTTTAATTAACAATTAATTGCCCCGACTCTATGCCCTTCTTTCCCTTCCTCGGCAGTTTTGTCCTGAACAGTCTTTCAAGTTACGGTATAGACGTAAGACACGTTATCAACCACCCTGGCTCTACATTCCCGGCTTCCATTGTCATCAGCAACATTACCAATGGGAGCCGAACCATCCTGCACATGAACAGGTGTGTTTCAATGTGAGGTGCAAAGCGTGTGCTGGTATGATGTACAGGAGTGGGCAACACTGTGAGATACAGGTGATGTAAGTACAGGTGTGAGGTATGGGTCAGGTGTGTGCAAGTGTGAGGTACAGGTCATCTGTGTACAGGTGAGGTATGTACAAGAGTAAGGTATGAGTGAGGTGCGTACATGTATAAGTCATGTGTATACAGGTGTGAAATACAGGTTGAGTGTGCACAGCTGTGAGGTATGGGTGAGGTATGTACATGCGTGAGGTACAGGTCAGGTGTGTACATGTGTGATGTATGGGTGAGGTGTGGGAGGTACAGTTGTGGTGTGTACCTGTGTGAGGTATGGATGAGATGTGTACAAGTTTGAGGTACTGGTAAGGTCGGTGCTAGTGTCAGGTATAGGTGTGTGGTACTTTGTGACATTCAGATAAGGTGTGCAAAGGTTTGAGGTATGGGTGTGATGTAGAGGAAAGGTATATACATGGGTAAGGTGTGTACAAGTGATGTTGCATATAGATATGAGGTTAGGTGGGGTAAAAGTGAAGGGTGTACTTCTGTTAGGTATAGGTGAGGTATGTATAGGTGTAAGGTGTATACTGATGTAAGGTACAGGTTTGAGCCATTGTAAGATATACTGTGGATGAGGTACAGTATGTACAGCTGTGAGGTATGTATAGGTGTAAGGTACAGGTAAGGTGTATACTGATGTAAGGTACAGGTTTGAGCCTTTGTGAGATATACTGTAGATGAGGTACAGTATGTACAGCTGTGGTGTAAGGTGTTTGAAGGTTGCCAAACCGAGGGTTGGCGGGCAGCTGTAGCTGGAAACGAGGGCTGGAACGCAGTCTAGGCTGGATGGTACGATGCTGAGACGCAGCGCTGGCCACGATGGCGTCACTGGTGTGCTCACGACGCGTTTCGGAGGATGAACACTGCAAGGCTTGACAAGGGAGCGCGCATTTTGTACAGCCTTGCAGTGCGCATGCTCCGAAACGCGTCGTGAGCACACCAGTGATGCCAGCACTGCGTCTCAGCATCGTACCATCCAGCCTAGGCTGCGTTACAGCCCTCGTTTTCAGCTACAGCTGCCCTCCAACCCTCGGTTTGGCTTCACTCCACCGTCTACAGCACCCTGCTGGCCAGGGCAAGTCTACACGAGAGGCGCAAAATTATCCATGGACAAAGCGTTCAGCCCAGTGCCCGATGAGCGTATAGTACTGGTTCAAATGTGCCTATCATCCATTACCTCTATGTCAGTTTTTATTGTCCATTGTTCTACAACAGCCATTCTCAACCAGGGTTCCGTGGAACCCTGGGGTTCCTCCAGAGGTTGATAGGGGTTCCTTGAGCTGTGGCTGATGAACCACCTATTTGATGGTGCCTACAGAGTTCAAGGTTCAGCACCACTTTACAAAGCCAGCAGCATGACACCAAATATCTTTTTAGCTGTCTTTAAGGGTGGCATTCTGAGCACCACTTTAAGTGGGACATTCTTCCTATTGACCACTAAGGAGCATTGTTCCTATTAATCCCTGATGATTTGGTGTTCATAAGGGTTCCTTGAGACATGAAAATTATTTTTGTGGTTCCTCTAGGATTAAAAGGTTGAGAAAGCCTGTTCTACATTAAATCATACAGTCTACATTCGGAGGCGCCTGATATAGATGTGGGCCATTGTGAAACCAAGGTTAGATGTGTACAGGTGTGCAGGAGGTTTGAGGGGTGAAGTACAGGTGAGGTGAATACAGGTGAAATGTTCAGGTGAGGTGTGTACAGGTGTGAGGTACAGAAGAAGTGTGTACAGGTGTGGGCTATGGGTGACGTGTACAGGTGTGGGGTATGGGTGACGTGTACAGGTGTGAAATATAATTAATGTGTGCACAGGAGTGAAGCACAGGTGAGGTGTTTACAGGAGTGAGGTGTGTACAGGTGTGAGGTATGGGTCAGCTGTATACTGGTGTGAGATAAAAGTGCAGGCCTTTATAAGATATACAGTGCCTTGCGAAAGTATTCGGCCCCCTTGAACTTTTCAACCTTTTGCCACATTTCAAGCTTCAAACATAAAGATATAAAATTGAAATTTTTTGTGAAGAATCACCAACAAGTGGGACACAATTGTGAAGTGGAACGAAATCTATTGGATATTTTAAACTTTTTTAGCAAATAAAAAACTGAAAAGTGGTGCGTGCAAAATTATTCGGCCCCTTTACTTTCAGTGCAGAAAACTCACTCCAGAAGTTCAGCGAGGATCTCTGAATGATCCAATGTTGTCCTAAATGACTGATGGTGATAAATAGAATCCACCTGTGTGTAATCAAGTCTCTGTATAAATGCACCTGCTCTGTGATAGTCTCAGGGTTCTGTTGAAAGCGCAGAGAGCATCATGAAGACCAAGGAACACACCAGGCAGGTCCGTAATACTGTTGTGGAGAAGTTTAAAGCCGGATTTGGATACAAAAAGATTTCCCAAGCTTTAAACATCCCAAGGAGCACTGTGCAAGCGATCATTTTGAAATGGAAGGAGTATCAGACCACTACAAATCTACCAAGACCTGGCTGTCCATCTAAACTTTCAGCTCAGACAAGGAGAAGACTGATCAGAGATGCAGCCAAGAGGCCCATTATCACTCTGGATGAACTGCAGAGAACTACAGCTGAGGTGGGAGAGTCTGTCCATAGGACAACAATCAGTCGTACACTGCACAAATCTGGCCTTTATGGAAGAGTGGCAAGAAGAAAGCCATTTCTCAAAGATATCCAAAAAAAGTCTCATCTAAAGTTTGCCACAAGCCACCTGGGAGACACACCAAACATGTGGAAGAAGGTGCTCTGGTCCGATGAAACCAAAATCGAACTTTTTGGCCACAATGCAAAATGATATGTTTGGCGTAAAAGCAACACAGCTCATCACACTCAACACACCATCCCCACTGTCAAACATGGTGGTGGCAGCATCATGGTTTGGGCCTGCTTTTCTTCAGCAGGGACAGGGAAGATGGTTAAAATTGAGGGGAAGATGGATGCAGCCAAATACAGGACCATTCTGGATGAAAACCTGTTGGAGTCTGCAAAAGACCTGAAACTGGGACGGAGATTTATCTTCCAACAAGACAATGATCCCAAACATACAGCAAAATCTACAAAGGAATGGTTCACAAATAAACGTATCCAGGTGTTAGAATGGCCAAGTCAAAGTCCAGACCTGAATCCAATCGAGAATCTGTGGAAAGAGCTGAAAACTGCTGTTCACAAACGCTCTCCATCCAACCTCACTGAGCACGAGCTGTTTTGCAAGGAAGAATGGGCAAGAATTTCAGTCTCTCGATGTGCAAAACTGATAAAGACATACCCCAAGCGACTTGCAGCTGTAATCGCAGCAAAAGGTGGCTCTACAAAGTATTAACGCAAGGGGGCCAAATAATTTTGCACGCCCCACTTTTCATTTTTTTATTAGTTAAAAAAGTTTCAACAATCCAATAGATTTCGTTCCACTTCACAATTGTGTCCCACTTGTTGGTGATTCTTCACAAAAAATAAAAATGTTATATCTTTATGTTTGAAGCCTGAAATGTGGCAAAAGGTTGAAAAGTTCAAAAGGGCCGAATACTTTTGCAAGGCACTGTAGATGCATTATGTACAGGTGTAAGTTATATGTGTGGTGTGTACAGGTATTAGGTCCAGGTCAGGTGTTTACAAGTTTGTAGTACAGGTGAGGTGTGTACAGGTGTAAGGTAAATGTGTGGAGCAATTTAAGAGGTGTGTACAGGTGTTAGATACAGGTGTGTGAGGTATTTAAAGGTAAGTGGTGCATGTAAGGTGTGTAAAGGTGTAGGACATGTTAAGTTGTAACGTATGGGTGAGGTGTAAAGTACAGATGATGTGTGTACAGGTTTGGGGTACAGGTGCAGTGTATACAGGTATGTGTTAAAGGTGATTTGTTTACAGCTGTGAGGTTACAAGAGAGGTGTGGTGTGATATCAGTGTGTGATCTCCATTGCTCAGTGCAGCAGATTTGGGTGACATCCGTTAGTATCTAATCGGTAAGTACTGTGAAACCTCTCCCCCAGGGATACCAGAATCAACACCAGGGAGACATGGCTTACACCAGATAAATCTCAGGACAGTAAAGCTTGCTCCATTTCTTCTTTTTCGACCAATCACCTATCTTCTGTAGGTTCAGCATATATCCATCTTCCCATCTAACCCATCTTCCCCCGCTGCCCCCGTAGCTTCATCATTTCAGATTTCCGCAAGAGGAACATTGATGCCTCCAATGTGAGCTGGCAGAACTGGGGCGACACCCCGTGTGCCTGCTGCCTGGTTAATGTCACCACCGGTTCTCGCACCGTCACGCTGTATGACACGTAAGGATCAAGGATCTTATTTCTGTATTCCATCCAATAATATATAAAATATCTATCTATTTGTCTCCTGTATGTGGCCCAAGGGTGGTAAATTTAATTTGGAATGAGTGGTGCTGAGTATGGTGAGAATAATGGAAAGTAGTGGTGATGATACCTTCAAAATTTTAGATTTCATGTGACTGTGGTGCTCAGTAACATGTTTAATATTTGTGTCTTCTCTGTGTGGCCCCAGGGTGATAGATTTGATGTGGAGTGAGTATTGCTGAGAATGGCAAAAAAAATGGAAGGTTGGTGGTGATGGTAGTGGTACTTTCAGAACTTCATATCTCATATTATTTTGGTGCTCAGTAACATGTTGTTATGTTTGTGTCTCCTCTGTGTGGCCCTAGGGTGTTAGATTTGATGATTTGATGTGGAGTGAGTATTGCTGAGAATGGTGAAGATAATTGAAGGTGGGTGGTGATGGTGGTGGCCAAATTACTTCTGCTTGGTGTTCTATGATTGTAAAAATGTTTTATTAAATTCATTGTAAAGGACCATGTATCACTCTCCTTTTTACTAAAGACAGATCACGAATGACACAGCGAGAAGTTGTCCTCAGAAATTCCATCTACCATTAGACAGTTATGGGCCGATGGATATGCTTTCTCCTTTATAATCATCACATGGCTTTGACCAGTTTGAGACTTTCGATAGTTTGTGAATGTTTGTGTGTTTTTGTCTCTCTTAAAAGGTCAAACCCCTCAAAATGTTAAAAAAAAAAAAAAAAAATTTAATTAAAGATTGAGTCAGCTCTTGGCTTCTTATATGACTGAAGACTCAAACAGTGAGCTTTCCATTTCATAATTCTTCCTGCACACCTGGGAGTTTTGGGTCCCCACAAGCTTTGTGTGTTCCAACTCCTCCTGTTAAAGTTTCCATAATATAAAATAAAGAAACTTCCATAATGAGTAAAGCAGGTGTGCAGACCTGGGAAGTCAGCCCAAGAATGATGGGAACCCCTCATAATGGGTACAACAGGTATACAGAGTAGGGAATTTGGCACAAGGATGGTGGGAACCCCTCATAATGGGCACATCAGGTGTACAGACCTGGGAACTCAGCATAGGGATGGTGAGAACCCCTCATAATGGGCACAGCAGGTGAACAGACCTGGGAACTCAGCACAGGGATGATGGGAACCCCTCATAATGGGCACAGCAGGTGAACAGACCTGGGAACTCAGCATAGGGATGGTGAGAACCCCTCATAATGGGCACAGCAGGTGAACAGACCTGGGAACTCAGCACAGGGATAATGGGAACCCCTCATAATGGGCACAGCAGGTGAACAGACCTGGGAACTCAGCATAGGGATGGTGAGAACCCCTCATAATGGGCACAGCAGGTGAACAGACCTGGGAACTCAGCATAGGGATGGTGAGAACCCCTCATAATGGGCACAGCCGGTGTACACACCTGAGAACTTAGCACTGGGATGGTGGGAACCCCTCATAATGGGCCCAGCAGGTGTGCAGAGACTGTCTGATGATTTAGCTCTCCAGCATCTATCAAACACTTAAAATACTCGTTGAAGTGACCCTATAACCATTTTAAAAATGAAATTGTTGAAAAAATTTTTTTAAAAAGAAGCTAATCTTCTAATTTGAAGTACCATCAATTGAATGGCAGAGAGTAGCCACAAAATTAATTTGCTGCTGGAAATGAGAGAGAATGAGTATATTACAAATGGGTTCTTTCATCCATCATTTATTACTGCTTCATGGATTCCTCCTCCTCAAGAGTAAAACATGACTCTAGCTCAGATACTTTGGTGTATATATAATGGCACAGAAAAATGTAATCGTTTGTAACAAAAACAAGGAGAAAAGAGAATTGTGTGCGTAGAAGGATATTATTAGATAAGTAACCTTGTTACATGGCATCACCTTCCATTCATCATTGAGAGAAGAGTAGGAGGATTATTGGGTCTTTGATACTGGATCTAGCATGGGTGCTAAAGCATGGGTGCTCAACCTGAGGCCCTCCAACTGTTGCGAACTACAAGTTCCATGAGGCATTGCAAAGCTGATAGTTACAAGCATGACTCTCAAAGGCAAAGGCATGATGGGAATTGTAGTTCGGCAATAGCTGGAGGGCCACAGGTTGAGCCCCCATGTGCTAAAGGTTCCAAATCCAAGTACATTTACACAGCTAAGAGGGTAACATTTAGGCCCATGCAACCTTGGTTGAGGCAGAGCCTGGACTGGATAACCCAGATGGCTCTAATATTGTAGACCCAGAGTGCAGGAGTACATTGAGATCAGTTATATTCAGCTGTCCACCACTTTCAGTGCTCACTGTGAATGGGAACATTGAGCGAGGCCTGGGCCATATAAACCTTGGTGGCTCTGGTCTTGAAGACTTGTGTAGGAGGACCGAAGGATCAGTATATTTAGCCATCCACCACCTTCCATGCCCTGTGTAAATGGGAACATTGAGTGAGGCCTGGGCTGCATAACCCTCATGGACTTGGCATTGTAGACCCTGAGTCTAAGAGTACATTGAGTTCAGTTATATTTAGCCCTTCACCACCTTTAGTGCTTACTGTGAATAGGAACAATGAGTAAGGCCTGGGCCGGATAACCATGGTGACTCTCGTCTTGTAGACCCTGAGTTTAGGAGGATCTAAGTGTGATAGACTAACCCGGGACAGAGGCTTTTGGAGGGGACTGAATACTAGCCTCTTGCCTACAGACTATGAGCCCTGGCATTTGAGGGAGCTACAAGTATTTAAGAAGATGCTCTGTTATGTAATGTAAAAGGACATTATTAAGGAGGCCATGATGGTCTCTGCCAGCTTGGGACAAGGTGGACAGATATATGTGAACAGAAAGATGATTAATGAAATCTGGAAAGAGGAGGGGGAGATCACTGTCTGTATTGCTAATTGTGCTAATTAACTCACCTCTTGTCTGCTAGGGGGGATGTGTTTACACTTGTAATAATTTGTATTGTAACTTTTGAGCTTGATGCCGGCAAGTGTGACCTGGAATGAGACCTCTGAGTCATCCAGGTGGCTAATTAACGTAATGTTTATAGTATATGTCGGTTGTTGTAATTATATTCCTGTGTACAGGTTGAATGAATGAATGATTTGTATAGCGCTGCAGTTGCGAACTGAATCGCCTCAAGGCGCTGGATCTGTCCTGTGTTGTCAAGCTTCTCAGAAGAGGTAGGTCTTGAGTTTCTTTCTGAAGGCCTGATGGTTTTCTTCCATGCGAATGTGAGTAGGTAGTGCGTTCCATAGCCGTGGTCCTTGGACTGCGAATCTTCGTTCTCTCTTTGTTTTGTAGCGGGTTTTTGGAATAAGGAGGAGGTTATGGTTAGAAGATCGAAGACTGAGATTCGGTGTGTAGCGTTTTATTTTCTCGCATAGGTAGTGAGGAGCGTTTCCGTATATGCATTTGTGGGTGAGGCAGAGGGTCTTGAAAGTGATCCGATTCTTTACGGTTAGCCAATGTAGGCTCCTCAGGGAAGGGGAGATGGATTCCCAGGTTTTTTTTTCCTGTTAACAGTCTTGCCGCCGTGTTTTGGATGAGTTGTAAGCATGCAAGCTGATATTGGGGTAGTCCTATGTAGAGGGAGTTTGCGTAGTCGAGTCTGGAATTGATGATTGTTCCAACTACTGCTGCTTTGTCCTCTTGTGGCACCATTCGGATAAGTCTACGTAGCAGGCGGAGGAGATGGTGATATCCGCTGACTACTGATCCTATTTGTGCATCCATTGACATTTCTGAGTCAAAAATGACTCCGAGACACTTGGCTTTAGTGCTTGGTGAGATGGTCTGTCCAAAGATGGTGGGAGTTGTCCATGGGGTCTTAGTTTTGGAATTTTGGTTTCCGTGTAGGAGAAGAAGCTCTGTTTTTGATCCGTTGAGTTTGAGAGAGCTAGTAGTCATCCAGTCGTCTATCATAGTGAGGCATTTTTCTAGTTGCTGAAGGTGGTCTTTTTCCCCAGTGATGCGGAGGTAGAGTTGGGTATCATCAGCGTATGAGTGGAAGCAGAGGTCCGATTTTCTGATGATTTTGAGGAGTGGGCGGATGTAGATGTTGAAGAGCACTGGTGACAAGGGTGAACCTTGAGGGACTCCACAAGAGATGATGCGGGTTTCAGAGTAGAATTCTCCTAGTTTCACTGTCTGAGAGCGATTCCCTAAGAAGGATGCGAACCATTGTAGATCTGAACCTGTGACTCCTGCTACTTCTGTGAGGCAGATGAGTAGAGTATTGTGGTCCACTGTATCGAACGCTGCACTGAGGTCCAACAGTACCAGGAGACAAGATTCTCCATCATCAGCTGCTTCGAGGGCGTCGTCCCATATTTTGAGGAGTGCCGTTTCTGTTCCATGGCCTGGGCGGAAGCCTGATTGCAGAGGATCCAGGAGTTTGTGTGTGTCCAGGTGGTGTTGTAGCTGTTGTACTACTACTTTTTCCATAATCTTGGAGATGGTGTTGAGGCTTGTTATCGGTCTGCGATGGTTAGGGTCCTTAGGGTTGAGGTTGGGTTTCTTTAAGAGGGGTTTGACGATGCCATGTTTGAAGGCAGTTGGGACAGTCCTTTCTTTGAATGACTGGTTTATGAGGTGAGTTATAGTAGGAGCCAAGATGTCGGAACATTCTTTCAGGAGTTTTGTGGGAATGATGTCGTTTGGTGATGTGCTATCTTTGAGGCTTCTGATGATGTTTTTGGTGGTGTCAGTGGTGATTGGGATCAGCGAAAAATTTGGTGCTTGTGTGATGATCGTATCGATTTTTTCTTTTTGCTTTAGTTGGATGAGGTTGCTTGTTTTTTTCTGTTTAATTGATTTCTGGATGTTGTCGATTTTGTCGATAAAAAAATCTGATAACTCATTGCAGAATTCTTGGGTTTCGTTTCCTGGGGGCTCTAGGCAGGTAGGGTTCATAGTCTTAGTGACTATTTTGAAGAGTTCCCGAGGGCGGTTTAGGGCTGTTGAGATGGTGTTTGAGAAGTGTTCCTTTTTTGCTCTGAAGATTGCTTTGTGATATTTATCCGTGAGTTCTTTGTAGTTTGTGTGGTTTTCCTTTGTGGAGTTTCTTCTCCAGGCTCTTTTAGCTCTTCTGCGTTCCTGCTTTAGTGAAGTAAGAGTGCCATTACACCATCCAGAGTTTATTTTGCGGTTGTGTGTTCTACGTTTTGGAGCCACTGAGTCCGCTGTTTGTAGTAATGCCTTGTTTAAGGAGTTGAGTGTTTGTTCCGTTGAGTGGTTTAAGTTTAGCATTGCTATTTTGTTTGATAATGTGGTTTTGAAGAATTCGGAGTGTAGTTTCTTCTGAGATCTTGTCCAGCGTGTTGTATTTGCCTGTTTCCGTTTTTGGAGAGTGGTGTTAGTGGCGATTTCAAATTTGATAGCGTGGTGATCCGTCCATGGTAGCGGTAGGTTGTCGAATATGTTGACTTCCATATTTTGTTTGAAGATGAGGTCCAGAATGTGTCCTGAACCATGTGTAGGAGCATTTATCAGTTGCTGAAGACCTAGTTCTTTCAGTTGGTTAATGCAGGCGGTGGCGATAGGGTCTTGGGTGGAGTTTGCCCAGAGGTTGAAATCTCCAAGTGCCAAAAAGTTTTTGGCTTTTAGGGTGTGCGTTGACATGAATTCTGTGAGGGGTGTAAGGAGATTGGTCTTCGGTCCTGGTGGTCTGTAACATAGAAGTATGTGGATAGTGTCTTGGGGTGTTGTTTGAGGTTGTATTGTTAGGGTAAAATTAAAAGGAGGGGAATGTCCTCCTGTGAGGTATATATTCTGTGTAAGTTTGTTCAATAAAAAGAGTTCCAGTTTTGTAGCCAAATGAGTCCTGTCTAGTTCTTGGTTGCAATAGGCGGCTATAACATCTGATATCTATGTTCAGACTGGCGGAAGCGGTATACTGATGGAAGCACTCAAGCGGAGTGGGGGATGATTCCATCAAACTAAGGATCGGTTATATTTAGCCCTTCACCACCTTCCATACCCTGTGTAAATGGGATCATTGAGTAAGGCCTGGGTTGCATAACCCCGGTGGACCTGGCCTTGTAGACCCTGAGTCTAGGAGTACAATGAGATTAGTTATATTTAGCCCTTCACTACCTTCAGTACTCACTGTGAATAGGAACAATGAGTAAGGCCTGGACCAGATAACCCTGGAGGCTCTCGTCTTGTAGACCCTGAGTGTAGGAGGACCTAAGGATCAGTTATAGTTATCCCTCCGCTACCTTCTGTGGCCTGTGTGAATAGGAACATTGAGTGAGGCCTAGGTCGAATAACCCAGATGGCTCTGGTCTTTTGGACCATGAGTGTTGGGGGACATGGAGATCAGTTATATTTAGCCCTCCACCACTTTCAGTGTTCAATGTGAATGGAAACATTCATTGGTCTCTCTAGGTTCTGGTTCAGCTACCAATGTGTATTAATGAACATGGTACTGTTTTTTATGATTCCCCTATTCATACCAAGCTCCTTATCTTGCAAACCTGCAGGAATCTGCCAGATGTTACGGTAGAAGACTTCCAGAAAGTGAACCTGTCCCAATACAAGTGGATTCACTGGGAGGTGAGAGAAACCAATGGAGGCTATTTAGGGGCATAGATAGAGGTTCCAGCCACTATGGTTATCAGGGAGATGATCATTATAGGAAACAAAGCAGTACACAGGGGTTATAGGTGGAGGTGTACTGGTCATAGCTCTGGTGACGTGGCTGGAGCACACGTGGGATTATGGGCATGTATTTGCTCTTATACTATTTATGCTGTTTCTATAATGAAATCTAATCTCTCAGGGCAGGAATGCTGATGAGCAGGTCAAGATGATTCAAAGAGTAGAAGATCACAACAAGAAGTGTCCCCCTGACCAGAGGATTAAAATCTCAGTGGAGATCGAGAAGGAAAGGGAAGAACTATTCCTGCTTTTCCAACATGGTGATCTGGTGAGGAGATCTCTATAATGACACATGGTGATCTGGTGAGGAGAGCTCTATAATGACAAATGGTGACCTGGTAAGGAGATCTCTATAATGATACATGGTGATCTGGTGAGGAGATCACTATACTGATACATGGTGATCTGGTGAGGAGATCACTATACTGATACATGATATGGGATATAGAAATCCTTATGATTACTATCCTTACCTTACCATTCTACACAGGTAAGGGGGAGGAGTCCGTATCATTCAGGACACACCTTATCATTGTATACAGTCAGGGGAAGGAGCAGTGGCGGCTGGTGGGGGTTTCTTTGGGGGGGCAGTAAACAACCCCCGGGCCGCTGGTGGAGCGGCACTAACACAGCCCCCCACCACCATCATAGGCTGTCCTTGCCTTGGATGTGGGCGGTGAGAGCGTGGCGCGCTCTGGAAAAGCTGCTCAGAGGAGTCTGTATTATATAGAAGATATGTCTGTTTTCCCACCTGTAATTATTCATTTGTGTTTGGTGACAGGTTTTCTTGTTTGCTTTCTGTGTCTCGGCAGGTATTTGTCAGTAAAGATGTAGCCAAGTATCTGGGCTTTCATTCTGCAACTGAAGCGGTTTTGGGTCTATACCCGCGGGTGCAGCAGGGGTGAGTGTTTCCTTATTATCCCCAGCTGATAGACTGGGGGTTTATTCAAGAGAGACATCTCAGTTTGTTCCTCTTTTCTAATCTTTATTTCCTATTGGCTCACCCACCTACTCATTGGATCCCAGCTTTCTTCATTCTGATTTTATTCTGACTTTATACACAGGGCAAGGCAAAAGGGGCAGCTGCCCTGGGCCCTGTCATTGTTGTGGGGCCCAAAGCAGCAGCCTCATACTTGCCAACTATCCTGATTTAAATTCCCTCCTCCCTTGAGGTTTTAGTCCTGTGCTGTGTCCCGATATCTCAGTGTGAAGTGCTGCTACTAATGCTGCCCAGCTCTGTCCTATTGTTGTGTAAAGATGACTCACCTCCAGACCCTGTGTATACATGTAAATTACCGGCATACGTATGTAAATAGTGATGACATTCATATGTAAATAGGGGTGGCCGGCGGCATTGATATGTATATCATGCCCCCCTAAGGTCATATCCACAGTAATCTCTGGCAACCAATCAACAAGCAGAAATCATGTGCTGTAACCTCTAGCAACTAGTGAGCTGTAATGTGTGCTGTAACCTCTAGCAACCAGTCAGTGAGCAGTAATGATACAGTGTAACCTCTGGCAACCAATCGCAATAGCTGCCTGATCTGATTCAGTAAACTGATTTTGAGTCTAGCTGCTATTTATTGTATGTCTCAGAGCAGGTGGAGAGCGAAACTGCATGGGGGGGCTCCAAGAAAAGTTTTGCCCACGGTCCAATCAATATTAAAGACTGCCCTGATTATACACATTCACTTCTCACTCTTGTTATGCCTCTTTCCCCACAGGGCGTACCTGGTATGTGCCTGGGCTGACCAAGGAGCGACTGCTTTGGGCCCAGATGGTCAGGTGATCCATTCCCCGGCCTTCCCGCCTGATGCTATTGTGGACACATTAGGGGCTGGTGACACGTTCAATGCCTCCGTCATGTTTGCTTTGTCTAAAGGTATGTACACCAATCAGCTTGTTAGTGCTGGTTCTCATTCATGGCGCAGTGGGCATCCAACAAAAATGCCCTACTGCTTCTATGCAGATGGCAATGCTACTGTGTGATTGCTGGTGATGCTCAACACTGAAACTAACCCACATGCAGATGACCAACATCTATCCCTCCTTATCTGGTCACACATGACCAGTGTTGGTCTTTTCACTACCTGGTCAGAGATGACCAGAGATGCCCTTCACTATCCAGTCACTCATGACCAACATCTACGGTACCTCTCCAGTATCAGGTCACACATGACTAGTGTCTGGCCCTTCACTATCCGGTCACGCTTGACCCGTGTCTTCCCATTCACAGGGCTGTACTGGGAACATAGGTTTATGGTAAATTTGAGAACCTGCCCCTCTCCCTGTCATCCTAGAGGAGGGACAAATGAGATTCAAGTCCCATGGACGTAACAGCCAACGTTAATGATGGAGATCAAACTCCATAGATGGTAGTAAAAGAGCCGAAAAAAGCGGCAAATCTTTGTTTTCACTCTTCTATAAGAGATCTTCTTAGCTGGTGAGAAGATTGTGTTTGGTGGAGGTGTCACTCTGACCTTTCTCTCCTCAGGTCAGTCTATGCAGGAGGCACTCACGTTTGGCTGTCGTATAGCGGGTAAGAAGTGCGGTATACAAGGATATGACGGCATTGTCTCATGATCAGGACTCCATCCAGAACAAGAAGCCAGTGACACAGACAGCAGAGAACGTCAGCCAATTGGTGGAGGAGAAGAGCCTGAAACACCCAAACATTGTCTGTGTGCCGCCTAGTTGGCTCCCACATAGGCCTCGAGGAGGTTACTCTCAGATCATGCAGTGCTGATGGCTTCTATTTGGTTTTCAGAAAGTCTCAGCACTGTGATGAAAGTCTACTGAGGTCTGCTAACAACTTGATATCAGCTCTCCCATTATGATACATGTTTACCTTCCCCAACCTGGAACTGAGTGGTCCTCAAAGAGCTTCAAGATGGAGCTGGAGGACTGCCAAGTAGAACACCCATGTATACAAGTCTTATATACCCATAGAGACAGGACTTCATAATCAAACATGAAGATCTAATGGAAGGATCACAAGGACAACAGTTCAGTTAGAATGCACGCATTTTTTAAGACCCAAGTTTTTTGTCTGTAGGGCCATCAAATGTCTCCAGAGAAGGCCAGCAAAGAATTCCTCTGATATTCCTTTTGGAGGACTGGTCAGAAAATGACCAATTATCGGTTTATTAGTCCACTGTCCCCAAATCACTTCAATTTTCCCAATCAGAGGACAGAGTTTTCCATCATCGGCTGCCGGTTTGAGCCAAAAATATATTCCAGAATTTCTTTCCACCTCTCCTAGGTTATGTGTCAGTCTTCACCCTGATCCTTCCATTAGATCTTCACTAACCCCCTTACACCATGTTGAAGCTTATGTGTACTAGTCCTATAGACAGGACTTCAAAATTAAACTCTGGATGAAGATCTGTTGGAAGGATCACAAGGATGACAATTGTCCACCCTGTCCTCAAATCTGTTCAATCTTTCCAATCAAAGGACAGAGTTTTCCATCATCGACTGTTGGCTTGAACCAAAAACCTCCTTCAGAATTTTTTTCCACCTCTCCTATCTTGTGTGTCAGTCGTCACCACCCCCATTATACCAAGTTGAAGCCTATCTCTATAGACAGGCTTCATAAGTTAACATTAGATGAAGATCTTGTTGAAGGATCACAAGGACGACGGTTTATTTAGAATGCACAAATTCTTGAAGACAAATTGTTCAACCTGAAGATTCATCAGATGTCTTCAGAGAAGGCCAGTGAAGAGTTCCTCTGATCTTCCTTTTGAAGCGCTGGTCAGAAAATAGCTAATTATGAGTGTAGTGTACCACTGTCCTCAAGTCTCTGCTTTCTGCCCAATCAGGGGACAGAGTTTTCCATCATAAATTGCCGACTTGAGCCAAAAATCTCCTGCAGAATTTCTTCTTGCCTCTCCTAGGCTCTGTGTCAGTCTTCTCTCCAATCCTTCCATTAGATCTTCACCACCCCTGTTACACCATTGAACGTTCCCTGACCATTCCCTTTTGTAAATATGTGTCAGGCTCTGCTGGGACCACACTGTTCATTGTATGATAATGTAAGATGTAATAAATTTTCTTTGCACCGCCATCCTGTTATCTTTTCCCTGGCAATGTCATGGCAATGCTACACCAAGGCAGAAGAGACAGCGGAGCTCTAATGGCTCTCCAATGTGTCACTAGGTGAACTGGGTTTTGACCTTGGACAGTAGGCCTCCCTATCAGGAGACTGACTGCTCTAAGGTGTCATTTATACAATCAGAATTTTTTTTTTTAAATCACTGATAATCCATAGAAGCAGCTGATGGATCGGTTGGTTTGGTATAAACTTCTCAGCCCATGGGGCAGCTTCATTGAGTAGTGCAGGTATGTGCTGCTTATAGGGAAGATATATTATCGATATGGCACCAAAGTGCAATGGTATGTATTTTTTTTAATAAATACAAGATATTCTGTGATTGGAAGAGATGGAGAGGGAGGCTGGTGATGTCACTATCTCCACCTCATCCAATCAGAGAATACCTTGTATTCATTAAAAAAAAAAAGGCAAAGCATTCTGTGGATGGCTGCAGTACTGAGCAGGTTCTGAATATCCCTCAATAGCATTGTTACCTTATGGCTATACAGTAAATCCAGCTTGCTTGGTGAGCTTTTAAAGAGTAACATGACACTGGGGAGTTTTGTCTGTGCTTTTCCTCTGCAAAGTTACCTGAGCACTTTCCACTGCAGTTCCCAGTGCCAAAAACATGTTGGACTGACAGAGCTGAGCATTGCAGGGGAGTCTAATAAGCTCACATGACATACATTCCCATTGTCAGACTGATCCTGGGGGAGTATAAAGATCAAGCATTTAGAGTATGTTTTATGCTTTGTTTTTTTTTTTTGTTTTTTAAAGGAATTTAATTTACATACTTTTTTTCATTAATGCACAATTTTTTTTAACTTTTAATCCAATCTGTGAGTTTGCCCATTCAGCACAAAGTGACAGGTTCTCACCCAATTATACCTTCCCAGCCCTCCCCCCATCTCCATCAGAGACCTTTGGATACCCGGTATGGAAGAGCATGTCCCCTCCTCCCAGAACTCTGAATATCCAGTCACAAGGACTGAGCCCTGTCACCTGCCCAGGATGGGGTGGAAGGTATCCCTATGTCATTTCAGACACATTGTCCACACCACATGGGGTAGAATATCTGACTTATTCCATGTATAAGAATATTACATCTGATAATCAGGAAATGTAGATGAAGACGAAGCCATCAGACTAGGATGTGGAGTCATGGCCGCCCAAGGTGCTGGAAGAACACACCAATGAGCCTATTTACTAAGGAAAGAACAAGCATGAGGGCCATGGAGCCCAATCCAGACTTCATCATTTATCACTTTACAGCAATGTGTACAATCATTGATGATTGGTTGCCTTGCGGGGTGTAGCCGGAACCAGGGAACACACTAGCTACACTTTCATTATTTCAAATTTTGAGTCCTTAAGAAGACAAGGATAGGAGCAACCACAGGGATTTAGCTGGCAGGGCAGTCAGCAGTTGCGCAGTAGGTAGGCTATTATCTTGATATAATGGTAGCGTGATGTGAAGCCCCTGAAATTTCTTCCATCGGTGCTGAAGGGGAGCTTTTACCTGATGCCCATGGACCTGCCCCCTATTGCCTAGAAATCTTCCAACTGGGGAAACTGTTTATTAGGGACAAGGGAAATTGACAATTTGAAGAAACCTAGGCAATGAAATCAGACGTAGGGGGTTTGTCTAAGCTGACCGCTTATGTGTCTATATTTTTACCAAAATTGCCACCATCTGTGGTGATGTGTAATACCCTGTTTCCCCGAAAATAAGACCTAGTGTGTTTGTCGGTGATGGCTGCAATATAAGCCCTACCCCCCCAAATAAGCCCTAGTTAAAGTCCTTGTAGGTCTTATTTTCAGGGTAGGGCTTATTTTCGGGGAAACAGGGTAGGGCTTATTTGGGGGGGTAGGGCTTATATTGCAGCCATCACCAACAATCACGCTAGGTCTTATTTTCGGGGAAACAGGGTGGTATATGGAGTGATATGGCTATAGAGCAGAAGCTGAAATGTTTAAGGCAGGGTGCCCCCTTCACAATGGTGAGATTTCCTCTCCCAGTAATTACTGTTTATTCTAAAGAGAGAAATAAAGAGGATTTAAAATAGGAGCATGACGCCATAATTTGGATTTGTAATGACCGGGGGCAGTTGGATGGAGTTTTATAGAGGTGATCACATCACCAGTGTTCCTAAAGCCTGGTACACACTATTCGTTTTTTTTTTTTTCGTTCAACCCAGCAGGTTGAATGAAAAAAAACTGACAGCTCCGGTCAGAGCCACTGTACTAACAATCCATTGTTACTACAGCGATCCCTCCTGCTAAGCTATTGTGTTCTGACAGGTGTACGCCCCCCCACATCCCTGCAAGAAAACTACGGTCAGCGCTGATCAGGAGCTGCTCATCAGAACTTTTTTCGGTCATGACCATTTGACAGAAGCCGGCCGAATGGCCAGCTGCCATACACACGGGCCGAATGTCGGACGGTTTCTACTGAACTGGCTGATGCCGCTCGACATTCGGCCCATGTGTACTAGGCTTAAAAGTGATAAATAAAGCTCAGTGTGATTGCCCTCTAAGCAATGTAAACCTGAATATTTCTAAAAGTGATATTTCAGCTTTGAGCCGAGTTGACCTTTAACTATGAAGCATTACAATTGGTCAATCCTTTCCAACACTCCATTTTATTTTCTTACAATCCATCACCAATACATCATTCTGAGGTCAGCTAAAGCTTCCAGGAATGTTCTTTTGGCACCACATCAGAATCATTTAAGCTGGGCAAAGTTCATTGTAGTTCTTGGCCCGGAGCCACCTGCCAGGGTGTTGGCCAATTTACCAGTATTTAAACTTGATAAGGCGCTTCCATTCCCCATGTTTTTGTGTGGTCATCATTTATAAGGACATTTTAGGACAAATGGATGGAGCTTCTCCACCGCAGGAAATGTCTAAGCTGTGCCTTTCTCCGACCGATAACTTTCCAGCAGTTTCCTTCAACAAAGTCTCAGATTGGTCAGTCACAGTAGGCACTAGCTTTTGCCCCCCATGTGGGGAGGTTTTTTATAGTGGCTTTCTTGGTGGTCACAATGCAGGTGACATCAGGTATTGCAGTGATATTATAGGGCAAGAACATTTACATCTCATCCTCAAATCCAGTCTTATCCTGTATGAATTGCTTCTGTCCATTGTCTTCCGTTGGCTCCTCCAATTCTTCACTCTCATTGGTTTGCTCTACTGATGCAGCTTCATGATCGATCACAGCTGGCTCCTCCTGGGTGGCCACTGCTTCTTCTCGGGATGAGGCAGGCACATGGGTCTGCTCTTTCATATTGTCCTTAGATTCTGCTTCCTGATCAGCAGCTTCTGCGGTGTTGGTAGTGTTAGTCTGTATTTCAGCTTCATCCTCTGGGGCTGGAGGATGGGCCCCTGGAGGGATGGGAATGGCTACATTAAGAGGTGGTGAGTTCTCGTCTTTAGAAACTGGTGGTGTGACAAGTTCCTGGGTGCTGAGTAGACCATCCTGGTTGAGGTCTTGTTTCACCAAAATGTCATCTACCAGAGAAATGACCTGCAGGAAACACACAAAGTCTACAATGATATAGGTCTTCAGGTATTTAATGTCACATTGATAAATGATTGATTAAATCTATTGCTCATCAGAGACCAACATGACTAAGAACGTAAGATGAAGACTTCTCTATGTTAAATATGAAGGATGTATATGTGGCTGATCCTGGATCTGATTATGAGGCTCATCGAAACAGCTGCTTCAACTTTTTTTTCACATAAGCTCTTTTTGGCTGCCAATATTAAAGCATAAAAAAATGTAAAACAAGACATAAACAAACATAAAAAGGCTAAATAAAAATTAAGGTAGAAAATATTTCCGAGCGCTTTCAAAATTTGTGTCCAATTTCGGTGGGCCAAACTTTTTTGGAAACATTTTAGGCAAAGAAGAGCGAAAAGTGTTTATTGTTGATGTGTATCTATGAAATACATTTGGCTGGATTTAGGGTGAAATCTGAAATCTATAAATCAATAAGAGGAGGAATTGCCATAACAATAAAAAGGAGCAATTTCCCCAACAATAAGTGGAGAAATTGCACCAACAATAGGAGAAAGAGTTTCCCCAACAATCAGGGGAGGATGTACCTCAATATTAAACAGAATAATTACCCAAAAAAGGAGAGTAATTGTGCCAACAATGCGGGGCAGAATCGTCCTAACAAAAGGAGAGGAATTGCCCCAACAATAGGGTAAGGAATTGCCCTAACGATAACAGGTGGAATTTTCCCACCAATAAAAGGAGGAATTTCCCCAGTAATAAGCATAGGAGTTGTCCCAACAGTTAGAGGAGGCATTGTGCCAACAATAAGAGGAGGTATTGCCTGTAAAATAAACAGAGGAATTACCCTAGCAGTTGGAAAAGGGACTTCCTTAACAATAAGGTGATAAAGTACACCAACAAAAAGGGGAGGACTTGCCCCAACAAGGAAATGCCCAAAAAATAAGGCGAGAAATTGTCTAAGAAATATGGGGAAGAATTGTCCCAACACTACGGAGGGGGGATTGGGGAATTGCTCCAACAGTAAGAGAAGGAATTGTCCTAACAATAAGGAGAGGAATTGCCCCAAAAATAGGAGGAAGAATTACACCGACAATAAGGAGAGGAATTGCCCCAAAAATAGTAGGAAGAATTACGCCAACAATAAGGAGATTAAGTGCCCCAATATTACACAGAGGAATTACCCAAAAAAGGGGAGTAATTGTCCCAAAAATATGGGGAAGAACTGACCTAACAAAAGGAAACAAAGTTCCCCAACAAAAGGGATTGTCCCAGCAATTTCCCCACCATTTGCCTGATGGGGTATTGCCCAAAAAATGAACTGAGGCATTTCCCTAACAATAAAAGGAGGAATTGACCCAATGAAAGGGAATGAATTGCCCCAACAGAAGGGGGAGGAGTTGCCCAAACAATAATAAGAAGAATTACCCCAACAATAAGCAGAGGAATTACCTGAACAGTTAGAGAAGGGATTTCATCAACAATAAGGGGGTTCCCCATTAAAAAAGGATAGGACTTGCACCAACAATAAATAAAGGCATTACCCAAAAATAAGGCAAGAAATTGTCCCAGCAATATGGGGAAGATTTGTCCCAAAAATATGGGGAAGATTTGCTGCAACAATAAGAGGAGATATTGCCCCAACAAAATGATGAGGAATTGCGCCCCAAAAAGCAGAGGAATTGCCCAAGCAATAAGAAGAGGAATTGCCCCAACAATAGGGGGAGGAATTGCCCCCAAAAAAGCAGAGGAACTGTCCCAACAATAAGGGGAAGAATTACCCCAACACTTAACGGAGGAATTACTTCAAATATAATGGGGGGAATTGCCTGAACAATAGGGTGAGCAATTGCCCCAACAATAAGATGAGGAATTGTCCAACAAAAAGTGGAGAAATTGCCCAAAAAAGAGGAATTGCTCCAACCAGTTTATTAAGTAGGCAAAGCTGTTAGAAATATTTGACAAAAACAAAGGACAAAGCCACACTTTCAGCTGCCAAATGCTTTGATTAAACTTCATAGTGAGACTTTTTATGTAAGTGTGCCTTTTTCCTTCATTTTTGCCATATGTGCTGAGCGGCTAAAACCAGTACCCAGTGCAGAGGGGGGCCGGAGGAACGTGCTCGGGACTTGGAGTGGCGCAGTTTTTTCTTTTGTGTATTGTTGGAAATATTTGCCATAAACAAAAAGAAACCACTACCTCCAAATGAGAAGTGTAAACCACTCTGGAGACCTAGCGCTGCTTTCTTCCAGCTAATCTTTCCCTATTTCTAACCCAACCTTGCTATGACGATCAAAGATCAGTAATATTCCTCATTCTATCCTTATTATCACAAGCCCTTCCTGGTGGTCTCTAGCTAATCAGATCAGATGTCATATTTCAATCCTATGCAGCATCTTTATTCTCATCCATGAAGGTTCAAGACAGTATGAAATAAATTGATAATCACTACAAAGCCCAACCCCAAGTCACAGCACCATGTACAGCATTATAAATGACTCTTTTGGAAGTCCGCTCTTCCATTGAGCTCATCACTTTACCAATTTCCAGTGGATCCCCACCAACAAATGTGAAACTTACCAGATCTTCTGAAGGTTCCTTCTGAAGACTTTTAGCCAGGATTCTGCGCAGAAGACGCATGAGCTCCAGACCATCTAGAAGTCCACTCTTATCAAAGTCATGAAGGACAAAGAGGTGTAAGACGACTGATGGAGATAAAAGACAAAAAGGGACATTACATGCAAGACTGATTATTTGTTGGAAGGTCTATTTGTGTATAAACCCCCAACTCTCTATGTACTACGTGGAAGAAAAGAAACGCAGAAGAACAGTACTGGGACAAGTTCATCTAGCGCCCACGGCAAGGATACGGAACTGTACCTCCTCCTCCACTGTTAATGCATGCCGTAGAATGGGACCCGTAGTCAGTGGCATATGATAGGCTTATTTTGCTGCCAGTTGGGTATTCAAACCTGTGAGTCTGACAGATGAATGTCTTTCAGCACCAACCAACTTCCCGAGAGATGAAATGAAAGGTTGTAGGCAGATGCAGTCTGTACTCCATTGGGTAGGTGGCGCTCAACCGAAGCGGCAAAGGTGGCGCTCAACCGAAGCGGCAAAGCAGAAGGGGGCGGAAGTTGCGAGAATTTGGTTCCTCTATGACTTACTTCGGTCACCAAAAGACAGCTTTCCAATTGTATGCTGGTATCCCAGGTGACTCCAGCGGCCACCTTGGGTCAGGCAGAGTCTATTTAAGACTCGGCTCCCAGGTTTGGAGCACTTTATGTGAGTGGCTAGTGTAGGGACAGGTTCCCCATCTGGCAGGGACAGTACTTAAAGGCAGGGAAAGGTACAGTGGAAGGATTACATCCACCCCACTCCAGTAAGCATCCCCTTTGGGTGTGGACCGGCCAGGCTGCATTCCGCATTTCCTTGCAGATGCTGTCGGCATCTTCAAATCTTCGGATCGCTGTCACAGTTTGTAAGTGGCTCCGGACAGGTGCTGAATAAGTTATGTTGAACCTTTCTACAATGTAATGCTATTGCCTTATTTGACTCTGTGTATTCACTGCCCGCTACACCATGCTGCACCCTTCACTCAAGGTGATGCTGGAAGATGTGAAGGTGTATCACAATAAACCATGTCCTTTGGGAATACCGACCTCTCACCATGCCCACCAACCACTGGGGAACCCTGGCACTTTTCATGGTACACTTTCTTTACCCCACAGAAATCTATTCTTGCCATTAAAGGGCCATTTTGTAGTGTTTCACGATCCCTCCTGCCTATGAGAGCTCTGAATTTCAAGAAAGTAGACCAAATTGTGAGGATTCGTAGACGTGAGATAAGGTAAACATTTCCATGACCCAAGGAAGTGGGAAGGAACATGACCTGGAATACCCCATAATGTTGGTCATGTAGAGAAGTCCCTGATCCCTGACAGCTGACGACGCCCCCCCCCCCCCCAATCCTTTTCTCTCTCGTGTCTTTCTGGTTGTGTTTCACCAGAAACACTCACCAGTTTCTCTCTTCATGTCGGAAGTGCTTTCTTCCATCGGGTCCTCATCTTGCAGATATCCCTGTAGAAGACTGAACAGTAGAACATGAAAATTAGAAAGTGCCCACCATCTTTTCTGTATGCCTCACGTGGGTGAGAGTATTTGTGGATGATTTGCTGAATGCTGGATGCTGAAAGCACTCCAGATGTTCTCGGAGCTGTTTCCAGTGCATCCAGTACAGCAGATTGACCACAAGCACTGACAGCCATGTCACAGGGGACATCTCCACAGAAGGCAATAATTATTAGTTTGATGTTACAACAATCCCTTAAACTGGATGCCTTCTAATGTTTGAGATGTTCCCATAGGATGACCATCTGAGGAAGGGCAAAGAAAGACAGGTGCCTTCTAATGTCTAAAACTTCCCATAGGACAGTGATGACGAACCATGGCACCCCAGATGTTTTGGAACTACATTTCCCATGATGCTCATGCTCTCTGAAGTGTAGTTGAGCATCATGGGAAATGTATTTCCGAAAACATGTGGGGTGCCAAGGATCGCCATCACTGCCATATGATGACCATCTGAGGAAGGACATAGAAAGGCAGGTGCCTTCTAACGTCTAAAACGTCCCAAAGGATGACCTTTTTTAAGATGGACTTAGAAAGGCAGATGCCTCACTCAGCATAATGGGTGGGAAAAACATGCTCATCCAGGATTGTGTCAGGTTATCTTCAGCCCAACCAACTGTAAAAGTTCTCGGGTGGTCTCTACCAGGCCAAAACCTCAGATGAATTGTAGTTGTGTATTATGCAATACAAAAACAATGGCATCCCCAATCTCCCCCCACACTTTCCTTTAGTCTTCCATTTAAAGATCCAGCACCATTCCCTTCCAGAGGTCTTACCTGAGCTGCTCGTCCCCTAGTGTGAACGGGTTGAGGACATTTTCTTGCGCCTCCAACCTGGAAAATAACAGAAAAGTTACTAAGTGCTAATGAGACAGCTGGAGGACAAAAAGAGGTGGACTGGTCTCATGTGATGAGAAAAGTGTAAAGACCTTCTACGCAGCAAACATCAGTTCTACCCTGTTTCCCCGAAAATAAGACCTAGCGTGACTGTCAGTGATGGCTGCAATATAAGCCCTACCCCCCAAATAAGCCCTACCCTGTTTCCCCGAAAATAAGCCCTACCCTGTTTCCCCGAAAATAAGCCCTACCCTGTTTCCCTGAAAATAAGACCTACAAGAACTTTAACTAGTGCTTATTTGGGGGGTAGAGCTTATATTGCAACCATCACCGACAATCACGCTAGGTCTTATTTTCGGGGAAACAGGGTATATTTAGGTATGTATGTCACAACCTATAGAACTCGTGCTCTCCTGATTGGACCATCCCTAACTGGGACCCTCCACATATCCCAAGCACTCTACCCTATGCTAACACTTCTCCCTCTTTTAGTTCTTATCTATAAACTCCCACAGCTCTTGTGGAACTCATGTTCTCCTGGTTGGACCCTTCACGTACCCCAGTTGGAACCCTCCACGTACCCCAAGCAGTGCACTTTACCTCATGCTAACCCTTCTCCCCATTTAGTTCTTTTCTACAAACTCCCACAGCTCTTGTGGAACTCATGTTCTCCTGGTTGGACGCTTCACGTACCCCAGTGAACCCTCCACGTACCCCAAGCACTTTACCCCATGCTAACCCTTCTCCCCATTTAGTTCTTTTCTACAAACTCACGCAGCTCTTGTGGAACTTATGCTCTCCTGGTTGGACTCTTCACGTACCCCCAACTGGAACCCTCCACATACCCCAACCACTCTACACTACCCTAACCCTTCTACCCCCTTCGGTTGCAGAGCTCATGCTTTCCTGATGGGACCCTCTTCATACCCCAACTGCTCTACTTTACCCTGACCCTTCTTCACCCTTCATTTCTTAATTTCTTTTCTATTCCATTCTATCCTCCTGACTTTCCTCCAACCATAGTACCTCTAAGGAGTCAACACTTGCAGATTCTCTCACTCCTTCCTCTATGGTTGCCAACCAGTGGTAGTTTTTACTTCCAAACCAAACGTAGGTCATGCCGAAAGATGATAGGGATATCTATTCCTTCTTATCCAATATTTCAATTAGGTCCAGCCCATGTAAATTTCCCATGACTTCCCACAACCACTCCTCTCCTACCTCCTCCACCCTCGGCCTTTTTTTCTACCTATTTTACAAACGTAATCTCGTGGCCTTTACTGCTCCTCGTTACCTTTGTATGAGAAACTTGCTGTAACCATTTTGGCATTGTTGTATCTCTCTTTTTTGAAAAACTGGAAAAACCCAATAAAAACTCTTTGTAAAAGAAGTATCTGGGTCTGTACTGAGACCAGAAGCATCTTCCAGATCTGTGCAGTAATCCAGTGTGAAATTTTGCCTCTGTGCAAGAGCTTCCTGTAATAAAGACCAGTCAATGATGTTCTTTCTCCTTGAGCAGGGTGACTGGTCATGACTCCGCCCACTCCTGTGGTTTTATGCCTATAGCCTGGGTCCCTCCCACAGCTATGCTCTCTGCACAGGCTATGCACAGCCCAGTAATTATATCACTGCTACTTTTACAAGGTGATATCTGGGTTTGCCAAGGCATTTGGTGCACACAAATGGTATTTATGTATATCTGGAGGAATATATTTGGATTAAAGATTTTAGACAGGTGTCATTATTGGATGAATTCTCCCCTATTCCTGTGCTGATGACAAATGTAACAATATATACACTATATTACCAAAAGTATTGGGACGCCTGCCTTTACACGCACATGAACTTTAATAGCATCCCAGTCTTAGTCCTTAGGGTTCAATATTGAGTTGGCCCACCGTTTGCGGCTATAACAGCTTCAACTCTTCTGGAAAGGCTGTTTAGGAGTGTGTCTATGGGAATGTTTGACCATTCTTCCAGAAGCACATTTGTGAGGTCAGGCACTGATGTGGATGAGAAGGCCTGTCCTGCAGGCTCCGCTCTAATTTATTGTAAAGGTGTTCTATCAGGTTGAGGGCAGGACTCTGTGCAGGCCAGTCAAGTTCCCCCACCCCAAACTCGCTTATCCATGTCTTTATGGACCTTGCTTTGTGCACTGGTCTAAATTATTTGGTGGAGAGAAGATTATTGTGGGGTTGCTTTTCAGGAGTTGGGCTCGGCCCCTTATTTCCATTGAAGGGAACTCTTAAGGCGTCAGCATACCAAGACATTTTGGACAATTTCATGCTCCCAACTTTGTGGGAACAGTTTGGGGCTGGAGGAACTAGACTGTCCTGCACACAGTCCTGACCTCAACCTGATAGAACACCTTTGGAATGAATTAAAGCAGAGACTGCGAGCCAGGCCTTCTTGTCCACATCAGTGCCTGACCTCACAAATACGCTTCTGGAAGAATGGTCAAACATTCCCATAGACACAGTCTTATGCCGCGTACACACGAGCGGACTTTACGGCAGACTTTGCCCGGCGGACTTTTCGACGTACTCTACGACGGACTTTCTGAATGAACGGACTTGCCTACACACAATCCACCAAAGTCCGTCGAATTCGTACGTGATGACGTAGGACCGGACTAAAACAAGGAAGTTCATAGCCAGTAGCCAATAGCTGCCCTAGCGTGGCTTTTTGTCCGTCAAACTAACATACAGACGGCGGACTTTTCGACCGGACTCGATTTCGACGGATTAATTTAAAACATGTTTCAAATCTAAGTCCGTCCAACTTTTGAGAAAACAAAGTCCGCTGGAGCCCACACACGATCGAATTGTCCGACCAAATCCCGTCCGCCGGGCAAAGTCTGCCGTAAAGTCCGCTCGTGTGTACGTGGCATCAAACCTTTTGGACAACCTCCGCAGAAGAGTTGAAGTTGTTATCTGTGACACCAGAACAAATAGAAGGAGAGTCTCCTCAGCAGGAACACAGACAGCAACACAAACGTGACAGAGGATCTAACCCTTCCCCGCCCCCACCCAAAGCCACAAAAATATATTTTTGGCTTTAGATGCACTAAGCTGCTTAGTGCATCTAAAGCCAAAAATATATTAGTCTAAGCAGTATAAGTCATGGCATAAAAAGGGCATTTGCAGTACCTCCCAGCAATACATGGACATTTCCCCAGGTATTGTGCCTTGAAAATTCCATATGTACAGAAAAATACCCATTGATCTGGCAGGAAACGAGTGAGCTCCTACCGTCCTATAGTGACTCCTGCCTAGGTAGTGGAGATGTGGAGAACAGGATGTGTTTTGTTGTCCCATCCTGGGGTGACAACGCTGCTCCTCCATAGACAAAGCCTGGTGAGTGAGCGTTGTCACCTGAGGACAGGAAGTGTTACTAAAAGGGTCACCAGGTAAAAATAACAGGGAAAAAATCCTGAAAAAGAAAAAATGAATGCAGGCACCACATCTATGGAGCGGTAAGCAACAATGAATTTAAAGTAGTAGGTTTCTAGCTGTGTATCCCAGCAAGGTCGCTTTGATTTCTGTGAGGACATCAGTTTAGACTACAAGTGGCAGCTGCTACCTACCAACCAACCAGCCAAGCCAATAAAGATGAACCAAACCAAATCCCATTTTCCCTATCCACGGGGCTCACTCTGTACTGTACACTCTGGGAGACAGTATATGAGTTTAGGCAGCTGACCAGCCAAGTTTTAGGCTTCCATGACTTCCAATCTGAAGAGCATAGATAAGCTAGACCTTTATGCTCAGATATCTAGCATCAGCCCCATCAGGGGTCATCAATACTGGAGACTCACCTGTCCCCAGAGCGAGGTGCTGCCAGGCCGCTACTGAAGAGCAGAGGAGCCAGCGGGATCAGGAGGAGAGCCATCATGGTGAAAATCCTGCAAGACAGACACATTGAATTATGCAGCAGATTTCCACTCAGTGAAATGAGTCCTTATTGTACATTATAACCCAATGTGGACACAGTAAAAAAAAGTTGACCCCTGAAGGAGTTTGCTGAATTTTAATGAGTTTTCCTGCTTTCCCTACTGGTGACCTGCTCTGTAGCTTCATCCTGACGCTTATTGAACCTCTGAAGGTGACTGACAGTCTTGAAGGCCACCATACTTCTTTTGCAAAGTGTATTGACTCAATAGTTTAGAGAGATAGAGTAGCAAGGACCATAGTTACATACTGTAGTAAGTCAGGTTGAAAAAAGACACAAGTCCATCTAGACCAGCAAATAGATCACTCCAATTAGTAGCTTCTTTTAGTATCACCTGTCACAGACTCTATAGGCCCATATGGGCAGCTACCTTAAAGTATGTTCAGCATCTGCCACAGACCAGATTAGGATTTTTCAGACCTCCTGCAATGGCCAGTTGTGGAGCTTTCTCTGAGCTGAACTTTTTTGTAACTTCAGTTTCCTCCCCCCGGCAAAAGGGCATGGAAGAGAAATACTGCAGCTTTTTTGGGCTACACCTCCCCAGGCAGTAGCCTGGAAGTCATAGACCTCCCATGATGGTATCCTTTCCAGGCACATTCTCTCCAGGCAAAACCTGGGAGGCCAAGACCTCTGGACTCACATTCTCTCCAGTCAAGGCCTAGGAGGTAAGGACCTCTGGACTCACATCCTCTCCAGAAAAACCCTCGGAGGCAAGGACCTCTGGACTCACATCCAATCAGGCAAAGACCTCAAGATTCACATCATCTTCATGCAAAGCCTGGTAAGCAAAGACCTCGGGACTCACATCCTCTCCAGGCAAAACCCAGGAGGTAAGGACCTCTGGACTCGAAGCCTGGGAGGCAAGGACCTCTGGACTCACATACACTCCAGGCAATGCCTTGGAGGCCAAGACCTCTGGACTCACATCCTCTCCAGGCAAAGCCTGGTAGGTAAGGACCTCTGGACTCACATCCTCTCCAGAAAAACCCTTGGAGGCAAGGACCTCTGGACTCACATCCAATCAGGCAATGACCTCAGGATTCACATCATCTTCATGCAAAGCCTGGTAGGCAAAGACCTCGGGACTCACATCCTCTCCAGGCAAAACCCAGGAGGTAAGGACCTCTGGACTGAAAGCCTGGTAGGCAAGGACCTCTGCCCAAACATACACTCCAGGCAATGCCTTGGAGGCCAAGACCTCTGGACTCACATCCTCTCCAGGCAAGGCCCGGGAGGCCAAGACCTCTGGACTCACATTCCTTCCAGGCATAGCCTCAGAGGCCAGGACCTAGGCACTCATATCCTTTTCAGACACAGCTCGAGAGGCAAGGACCTCTGGACTCACATCCAATCAGGCAAAGCCTAGGAGGCAAGGACCTCTGGGCCCACATCCTCTTCAGGTAAAGCCGAGGAGGCAAGGACCTCTGCCAGGCAATGCCTAAGAAGCCGAGGAGGCAAGGACCTCTGCCAGGCAATGCCTAGGAGGCAAGGACCTCTGGACTCACGTTCTCTCTAGACAAAGCCTGGGAGGCAAGGACCTCTGGGCCCACACCCTCTTCAGGTAAAGCCCAGGAGGCAAGGACCTCTGGACTCATGTTCTCTCTAAACAATGCCTGGGAGGCAAGGACCTCTGAATTTATAGTCTATCCAGGCATAGCTTGGGAGGCAAGGACCTCTGGACTCACATCCTCTTCAGGCAAAGCATGCGGGGCAAGGACCTCTGGACTCATATCCTCTTCAGGCATAGTCTTTGAGGTAAGAACCTCTGGACTCACAGCTGTTCCAGGCAAAGCCTAGGAGGAAAGGACTGGAACACTCACATATACATTCTCTCCAGGCAAAGCCTGAGAGCGAAGGACCCTTCTAAAAGCTCACTCCAAATATTTATCCTCTTTCCCAGCCTGCATCACTGGCAACAACCACTCAGTGATTGGCCAGGGAGAGATAAATATTTATAACCCAATCAATTGTATCTTGACACATGATCTGCCGGAGGACACTCCCCAGTACCAGGCAGAAGCAAACAATGTCCTTGGGCTTAGGAGAAACATAATGAACCTAGATAAAATTAACAAAGCTCAGGCTAGCTACAGCCTAGCCACAAACACTACATTTAGACTAGGAACAGTCAAGCATATGGCTGGGTCTCCACATAACAAACCCAGATAGAAGAGTTGCAGAGACCGTGCAGTCCTGGAACGGTAAAATTTGTGAAGGGATTTGCTGTTACCATAAGTCCAGTGAGGCTCCACGCACACTGGCTTAAAAAACGCTGCTTCTACAGAAGTTTTGTGTTCTGCCTGTAGAAGCTACTCAATGTTATCCTACCCTGTTTCCCCGAAAATAAGACCTAGCGTGATTGTCGGTGATGGCTGCAATATAAGCCCTACCCCCCAAATAAGCCCTAGTTAAAGTCCTTGTAGGTCTTATTTTCAGGGTAGGGCTTATTTTCGAGGAAACAGGGTAGGGCTTATTTGGGAGGTAGGGCTTATATTGCAGCCATCACCGACAATCACGCTAGGTCTTATTTTCGGGGGAAAAGGGTATGTGTCCACGCACATTAGGACGTTAAGAGGCATATTTTGAGTTAAACGTTTAGAGGCAGAAAAAAAAAAACCTTCTGGTTCGCGTTTCTGATTGGAGTTTGGAGGCAGAAAAAAACGTAATACTCTCCTAAACTCGTCTAGACTTTGTACAAAAAATGCATGAACAGACGTTTTTATAAGCCCAGTGTGCATGGAGCCTGAAAGAAAGGTCGTTCTTATCTCACCGCCAGCATGGAGGTTCAGGATAATCTTTGCTAGGACTGGTTCCAGTTTTTATCAAACCTTCTTCAAATCATTAACACTTATTGTTCAATTTCACCTTCCTCTGGTAAATGTTTGACTTTCTCAGAGTAAACAGATTTCTTCCCTAATGAAGGTGCTGTCCAGGATCTGTGGAAAGGAGTGCCAAGGAGTCAGACTCGTAACTACTTCCTAATCACGCAGAGTCCCATAACAGGGACCCAACCGCAGACCTCCATGAAACACATTTAAACTGTCCTGAGAACTGACACTGATGAAGAATTGGACTACTACCTAGGCATGTGCAATTCGTTTTGTTCCGAATTCGTTTTTAACGAATTTCGACAAATTCGTTAATTTGGGAGTATCCGAATTAACGAAAACCCGTTTAACTAATTTTTTCAGAATATTTCGTAAATTCGATAACATTGGACATTCGTAAATTCGGGCATTCGTACATTCGTACATTCGCAATTTACGAATGTACATTCGTACATTCGTACATTAGTAAATTAGTGAATTCGTAAATTTGTAAATTTGAAAATTCGGAAATCTGAAATAATAGTTAACTAATAATAACTTAACTATGAGTAATTACTAAAAACTTTCAAATTATAGGTATTGTAATTTCCTTTCAAATTTGGTTAGTGAACGTAACACATACAAATTTATCCGAAGTTATGAATGATCCGAAAAAACGTAATGGAACGTAATGAATTAATAATAATAAATAACAACTAGAAAAGGTACAATTTCTGGGGAAATTGTGAAAGTGTTCTTGCCTCTACAACTGGAGTGGGCGGAGTAACTGGGTGGGGTGGAGTGGCTTGAGTAACTGTGAAAAGTGTTAAAAAGCTTAATATTTTAAAAAGTATAAATAGTAGTAAAAAAGTTCCATCATTCGCTGAAAGAGCTGAACATTTTTTTCAAAAGTAATTTTTTTTTTCAAAAAATGAATTTTTTTTAACCACTTCAATACTGGGCACTTTCGCCCCCCTCCTTCCCAGACCAATTTTCAGCTTTCAGCGCTCTCACAATTTCAATGACAATTGCGCGGTCATACAATGTTGTACCCAAATGAAATTTTTATCATTTTGTTCACACAAATAGAGCTTTCTTTTGGTGGTATTTATTCATTACTCCGTTTTTTATTTTTTGCGATATAAGCGAAAAAAGAGCGGAAATTTGGAAAAAAAACAATATTTTCTTCTTTCTATTTTAATAAAAATCCAATAAAATCGAATTTTGTCATAAATTTAAGCCAAAATGTATTCTGCTACATGTTTTTGTTAAAAAAAATCCCGTTAAGTGTATAATAATTGGTTCGTGTGATCACGGACACATGTGCGCAAATGATAATGTACAGATTTGCACAGGTGATCACGGACATATGTGTGCAGATAATCATTGGGACTTGTGATTTTACTGGGACATATGTGGGGGACAGGTGTTTTTACTATGTGGGGACATTTGTTTTGGGGACATGTGTTTTGGGGACATGTATTTTGGGGACATGTATTTTGGGGACATGTATTTTGGGGACATGTATTTTGGGGACATGTGTTTTGGGGACATTTTGTGTTTATTTTGTGTTTTTTACATTGTGGGGACACTAGACTGGTGATCAGTGAGTAAAAAGCTGTAAAAAACAGCTCATACTCACTGATCACCAGCCGGCTGCAGCGATCCGCTCTCCTCTCCTCACTGACAACTTCCGTGTGAGGAGAGGAGAGCAGATTGCCTAGCAACCGGCTCTGTGTTTACATCACATGACGGCTGTGATTCGACACGGCCGTCATGTGATCAGGAGGGCCAATCACAGAGCCCTCCTACCGATCGGAGATGCGCCATGTCCGGGTGACACGAGCGCATCGGGATCACACCGCTGCGCGGGCACGCGCACGCGCGATCCCGCTCCTTCTGAGGGACGTTCCTGAACGTCCACTCAGAAGGAGAGATAGCCCACCCGGCCGTTTATGTGCAGTGGCCGGGTGGGAAGTGGTTAATCAAAAATGATTTTTTTTTCTTCAAAAATGATTTTTTTTTTCAAAAGTAATTTTTTTTTTCAAAGGTAATTTTTTTTTTCAAAAATGAATTTTTTTATTTCAAAAATAATTTTTTTTTCGAAATTATTATTTTTTTTAAAGTAATTTTTTTTTCAAAAATAATTTTTTTTTTCAAAAATATTTTTTTTTTCAAAAATATTTTTTTTTTCAAATATATTTTTTTTTCAAAAATAATTTTTTTTTTTAAAAAAAAATTTTTTCAAAAATATTTTTTTTTTTCAAAAATAATTTTTTTTTTTTCAAAAATATTTTTTTTTCAAAAATGATTTTTTTTTCAAAAATTATTTTTTTACTTTTTAAAAAAATTTTTTTTTTTTTTCAAAAATATTTTTTTTTTTACTTGGGGCGGTCATAATGTTTTGGCTGATCATGGGGTGGTCATAATGTTTTGGCTGATCATGGGGTTGTCAGCTTTTGTCACTTCCCACTCTAGTTTTGAACATTTCGCCATTCATTCCTATGGGACCAATTTCGCCGGAAAAACGTCATTTCGTGGACCATTCGGCAAAACATTCCACAAGGTAATAACACACCAATCGGGAACAATCCGCTCGTTTCGGTATATTATTTGTCTCTGTAGTGTGAAAACTGTGGGAGGAGTCTACAAGCATTATCAAGTCTAGCAGATGAAGTCACATGCATTTGGAGTGTCTCAGCATCTTGTGTTTACAACCACTGTTTCCTAGCAACGCTCATGCCCTGTTTATGCTTCCCAAATACTACTTCATCAAAACTGCCCCATCAGAATTACCCCATCAAAACTGCCCCATCATATTCCTCTATTATAAATCAGTACATGGTGTGTCTGTCCCCTCCCCCGGGCTCTGTAATCAGCTGAGATGCTCCAGCCACCTCCCCCCTGTGTATAACAGAAGCTTTGGTAACCATGGCAACAAAACAACACTAACAGTGCACTCTGATTAATGGCTAAAATTTCCTGAAATGACCTCTAAACAAATGGCCGTATTTTAAAAACTATACATCCTACAGCGAAGATCTTTATATTGTGAGAATCACAAGACCCAGACCTAGATTTTGATGTATAGTATGTCTCTGAAATATTAAAAATGAAGGCACAGTCGCAGTTTAGAAATTGCCCTTCAAATTTGGAGGGGGCTAGAGTGTAGTTTCAATGAATGTCAATGGACGGCGTGAGTTGCAAACAAATGGTCATATTGTGAAAACTATCAGGACTATGGCTTAGCCGTGGACATGTTTAGTGGCAGCAGGGATAGCTGAACGTTTTGATATAAGATTTGTGTAGGTGGGCTTGAAAATGAGGGAGTGGCAGCAGTTTAGAAATCATGTTCTGATTTTCCAGCTTTTGTCATCTCCCACTCTAGTTTCCCCATTCATTCCTATGGGACCAATTTCGCCGCAAAAATGACGATATTTCGTGAACCATTCGGCGAAATGTTCCACAAAATAATAGCACACCATTTGGGAACAATCCGCACGTTTCGGTATATTACTTGTCTATGTAGTGTAAAAACTGTGGGAGGAGTTAGGGTGGTAAATTTGGCTATAATAATAAGAATAAGAACTAGAAAAGGTACAATTTCTGGGGAAATTGTGAAAGTGTTCTTGCCTCTACAACTGGAGTGGGCGGAGTAACTGGGTGGGGTGGAGTGGCTTGAGTAACTGTGAAAAGTGTTAAAAAGCTTAATATTTTAAAAAGTATAAATAGTAGTAAAAAGTTCCATCATTAGCTGAGAGAGCTGAACATTTTTTTCAAAAGTAATTTTTTTTTTCAAAAAATGAATTTTTTTTAATCAAAAATGATTTTTTTTTCTTCAAAAATGATTTTTTTTTTCAAAAGTAATTTTTTTTTCAAAGGTAATTTTTTTTTTCAAAAATGAATTTTTTTTTCGAAATTATTATTTTTTTTTAAAGTAATTTTTTTTTCAAAAATAATTTTTTTTTTTCAAAAATGTTTTTTTTTTCAAATATATTTTTTTTTCAAAAATAATTTTTTTTTAAAAAAATTTTTTTTTCAAAAATATTTTTTTTTTTTCAAAAATATTTTTTTTTTCAAAAATGATTTTTTTTTTCAAAAATTATTTTTTTACTTTTTAAAAAAATTTTTTTTTTAAAAATATTTTTTTTTTTACTTGGGGCGGTCATAATGTTTTGGCTGATCATGGGGTGGTCATAATGTTTTGGCTGATCATGGGTTTGTCAGCTTTTGTCACTTCCCACTCTAGTTTTGAACATTTCGCCATTCATTCCTATGGGACCAATTTCGCCGTAAAAACGTCATTTCGTGGACCATTCGGCAAAACATTCCACAAGGTAATAACACACCAATCGGGAACAATCCGCTCGTTTCGGTATATTATTTGTCTCTGTAGTGTGAAAACTGTGGGAGGAGTCTACAAGCATTATCAAGTCTAGCAGATGAAGTCACATGCATTTGGAGTGTCTCAGCATCTTGTGTTTACAACCACTGTTTCCTAGCAACGCTCATGCCCTGTTTATGCTTCCCAAATACTACTTCATCAAAACTGCCCCATCAGAATTACCCCATCAAAACTGCCCCATCATATTCCTCTATTATAAATCAGTACATGGTGTGTCTGTCCCCTCCCCCGGGCTCTGTAATCAGCTGAGATGCTCCAGCCACCTCCCCCCTGTGTATAACAGAAGCTTTGGTAACCATGGCAACAAAACAACACTAACAGTGCACTCTGATTAATGGCTAAAATTTCCTGAAATGACCTCTAAACAAATGGCCGTATTTTAAAAACTATACATCCTACAGCGAAGATCTTTATATTGTGAGAATCACAAGACCCAGACCTAGATTTTGATGTATAGTATGTCTCTGAAATATTAAAAATGAAGGCACAGTCGCAGTTTAGAAATTGCCCTTCAAATTTGGAGGGGGCTAGAGTGTAGTTTCAATGAATGTCAATGGACGGCGTGAGTTGCAAACAAATGGTCATATTGTGAAAACTATCAGGACTATGGCTTAGCCGTGGACATGTTTAGTGGCAGCAGGGATAGCTGAACGTTTTGATATAAGATTTGTGTAGGTGGGCTTGAAAATGAGGGAGTGGCAGCAGTTTAGAAATCATGTTCTGATTTTCCAGCTTTTGTCATCTCCCACTCTAGTTTCCCCATTCATTCCTATGGGACCAATTTCGCCGCAAAAATGACGATATTTCGTGAACCATTCGGCGAAATGTTCCACAAAATAATAGCACACCATTTGGGAACAATCCGCACGTTTCGGTATATTACTTGTCTATGTAGTGTAAAAACTGTGGGAGGAGTTAGGGTGGTAAATTTGGCTATAATAATAAGAATAAGAACTAGAAAAGGTACAATTTCTGGGGAAATTGTGAAAGTGTTCTTGCCTCTACAACTGGAGTGGGCGGAGTAACTGGGTGGGGTGGAGTGGCTTGAGTAACTGTGAAAAGTGTTAAAAAGCTTAATATTTTAAAAAGTATAAATAGTAGTAAAAAGTTCCATCATTAGCTGAGAGAGCTGAACATTTTTTTCAAAAGTAATTTTTTTTTTCAAAAAATGAATTTTTTTTAATCAAAAATGATTTTTTTTTCTTCAAAAATGATTTTTTTTTTCAAAAGTAATTTTTTTTTCAAAGGTAATTTTTTTTTTCAAAAATGAATTTTTTTTTCGAAATTATTATTTTTTTTTAAAGTAATTTTTTTTTCAAAAATAATTTTTTTTTTTCAAAAATGTTTTTTTTTTCAAATATATTTTTTTTTCAAAAATAATTTTTTTTTAAAAAAATTTTTTTTTCAAAAATATTTTTTTTTTTTCAAAAATATTTTTTTTTTCAAAAATGATTTTTTTTTTCAAAAATTATTTTTTTACTTTTTAAAAAAATTTTTTTTTTAAAAATATTTTTTTTTTTACTTGGGGCGGTCATAATGTTTTGGCTGATCATGGGGTGGTCATAATGTTTTGGCTGATCATGGGTTTGTCAGCTTTTGTCACTTCCCACTCTAGTTTTGAACATTTCGCCATTCATTCCTATGGGACCAATTTCGCCGTAAAAACGTCATTTCGTGGACCATTCGGCAAAACATTCCACAAGGTAATAACACACCAATCGGGAACAATCCGCTCGTTTCGGTATATTATTTGTCTCTGTAGTGTGAAAACTGTGGGAGGAGTCTACAAGCATTATCAAGTCTAGCAGATGAAGTCACATGCATTTGGAGTGTCTCAGCATCTTGTGTTTACAACCACTGTTTCCTAGCAACGCTCATGCCCTGTTTATGCTTCCCAAATACTACTTCATCAAAACTGCCCCATCAGAATTACCCCATCAAAACTGCCCCATCATATTCCTCTATTATAAATCAGTACATGGTGTGTCTGTCCCCTCCCCCGGGCTCTGTAATCAGCTGAGATGCTCCAGCCACCTTCCCCCCTGTGTATAACAGAAGCTTTGGTAACCATGGCAACAAAACAAACACTAACAGTGCACTCTGATTAATGGCTAAAATTTCCTGAAATGACCTCTAAACAAATGGCCGTATTTTAAAAACTATACATCCTACAGCGAAGATCTTTATATTGTGAGAATCACAAGACCCAGACCTAGATTTTGATGTATAGTATGTCTCTGAAATATTAAAAATGAAGGCACAGTCGCAGTTTAGAAATTGCCCTTCAAATTTGGAGGGGGCTAGAGTGTAGTTTCAATGAATGTCAATGGACGGCGTGAGTTGCAAACAAATGGTCATATTGTGAAAACTATCAGGACTATGACTTAGCCGTGGACATGTTTAGTGGCAGCAGGGATAGCTGAACGTTTTGATATAAGATTTGTGTAGGTGGGCTTGAAAATGAGGGAGTGGCGGCAGTTTAGAAATCATGTTCTGATTTTCCAGCTTTTGTCATCTCCCACTCTAGTTTCCCCATTCATTCCTATGGGACCAATTTCGCCGCAAAAATGACGATATTTCGTGAACCATTCGGCGAAATGTTCCACAAAATAATAGCACACCATTCGGGAAAAATCCGCACGTTTCGGTATATTACATGTCTATGTAGTGTAAAAACTGTGGGAGGAGTTAGGGTGGTAAATTTGGCTATAATAATAAGAATAAGAACTAGAAAAGGTACAATTTCTGGGGAAATTGTGAAAGTGTTCTTGCCTCTACAACTGGAGTGGGCGGAGTAACTGGGTGGGGTGGAGTGGCTTGAGTAACTGTGAAAAGTGTTAAAAAGCTTAATATTTTAAAAAGTATAAATAGTAGTAAAAAAGTTCCATCATTAGCTGAGAGAGCTGAACATTTTTTTCAAAAGTAATTTTTTTTTTCAAAAAATGAATTTTTTTTAATCAAAAATGATTTTTTTTTCTTCAAAAATGATTTTTTTTTTCAAAAGTAATTTTTTTTTTCAAAGGTAATTTTTTTTTTCAAAAATGAATTTTTTTTTCGAAATTATTATTTTTTTTAAAGTAATTTTTTTTTCAAAAATAATTTTTTTTTTTCAAAAATATTTTTTTTTTCAAATATATTTTTTTTTCAAAAATAATTTTTTTTTAAAAAAATTTTTTTTTCAAAAATATTTTTTTTTTTTCAAAAATAATTTTTTTTTTTTCAAAAATATTTTTTTTTTCAAAAATTATTTTTTTACTTTTTAAAAATTTTTTTTTTTTTTTTCAAAAATATTTTTTTTTTTACTTGGGGCGGTCATAATGTTTTGGCTGATCATGGGGTGGTCATAATGTTTTGGCTGATCATGGGTTTGTCAGCTTTTGTCACCTCCCACTCTAGTTTTGAACATTTCGCCATTCATTCCTATGGGACCAATTTCGCCGTAAAAACGTCATTTCGTGGACCATTCGGCAAAACATTCCACAAGGTAATAACACACCAATCGGGAACAATCCGCTCGTTTCGGTATATTATTTGTCTCTGTAGTGTATAAACTGTGGGAGGAGTCTACAAGCATTATCAAGTCTAGCAGATGAAGTCACATGCATTTGGAGTGTCTCAGCATCTTGTGTTTACAACCACTGTTTCCTAGCAACGCTCATGCCCTGTTTATGCTTCCCAAATACTACTTCATCAAAACTGCCCCATCAGAATTACCCCATCAAAACTGCCCCATCATATTCCTCTATTATAAATCAGTACATGGTGTGTCTGTCCCCTCCCCCGGGCTCTGTAATCAGCTGAGATGCTCCAGCCACCTTCCCCCCTGTGTATAACAGAAGCTTTGGTAACCATGGCAACAAAACAAACACTAACAGTGCACTCTGATTAATGGCTAAAATTTCCTGAAATGACCTCTAAACAAATGGCCGTATTTTAAAAACTATACATCCTACAGCGAAGATCTTTATATTGTGAGAATCACAAGACCCAGACCTAGATTTTGATGTATAGTATGTCTCTGAAATATTAAAAATGAAGGCACAGTCGCAGTTTAGAAATTGCCCTTCAAATTTGGAGGGGGCTAGAGTGTAGTTTCAATGAATGTCAATGGACGGCGTGAGTTGCAAACAAATGGTCATATTGTGAAAACTATCAGGACTATGACTTAGCCGTGGACATGTTTAGTGGCAGCAGGGATAGCTGAACGTTTTGATATAAGATTTGTGTAGGTGGGCTTGAAAATGAGGGAGTGGCGGCAGTTTAGAAATCATGTTCTGATTTTCCAGCTTTTGTCATCTCCCACTCTAGTTTCCCCATTCATTCCTATGGGACCAATTTCGCCGCAAAAATGACGATATTTCGTGAACCATTCGGCGAAATGTTCCACAAAATAATAGCACACCATTCGGGAAAAATCCGCACGTTTCGGTATATTACATGTCTATGTAGTGTAAAAACTGTGGGAGGAGTTAGGGTGGTAAATTTGGCTATAATAATAAGAATAAGAATAATAATAATATATATGTGAGATAACAGTAAGTGGTCTTGCTATGCAAGAACACTTAATAATAACTAGAAAAGGTACAATTTCTGGGGAAATTGTGAAAGTGTTCTTGCCTCTACAACTGGAGTGGGCGGAGTAACTGGGTGGGGTGGAGTGGCTTGAGTAACTGTGAAAAGTGTTAAAAAGCTTAATATTTTAAAAAGTATAAATAGTAGTAAAAAAGTTCCATCATTAGCTGAGAGAGCTGAACATTTTTTTCAAAAGTAATTTTTTTTTTCAAAAAATGAATTTTTTTTAATCAAAAATGATTTTTTTTTCTTCAAAAATGATTTTTTTTTTCAAAAGTAATTTTTTTTTTCAAAGGTAATTTTTTTTTTCAAAAATGAATTTTTTTTTCGAAATTATTATTTTTTTTAAAGTAATTTTTTTTTCAAAAATAATTTTTTTTTTTCAAAAATATTTTTTTTTCAAATATATTTTTTTTTCAAAAATAATTTTTTTTTAAAAAAATTTTTTTTTCAAAAATATTTTTTTTTTTCAAAAATAATTTTTTTTTTTTCAAAAATATTTTTTTTTTCAAAAATTATTTTTTTACTTTTTAAAAATTTTTTTTTTTTTTTTCAAAAATATTTTTTTTTTTACTTGGGGCGGTCATAATGTTTTGGCTGATCATGGGGTGGTCATAATGTTTTGGCTGATCATGGGTTTGTCAGCTTTTGTCACCTCCCACTCTAGTTTTGAACATTTCGCCATTCATTCCTATGGGACCAATTTCGCCGTAAAAACGTCATTTCGTGGACCATTCGGCAAAACATTCCACAAGGTAATAACACACCAATCGGGAACAATCCGCTCGTTTCGGTATATTATTTGTCTCTGTAGTGTATAAACTGTGGGAGGAGTCTACAAGCATTATCAAGTCTAGCAGATGAAGTCACATGCATTTGGAGTGTCTCAGCATCTTGTGTTTACAACCACTGTTTCCTAGCAACGCTCATGCCCTGTTTATGCTTCCCAAATACTACTTCATCAAAACTGCCCCATCAGAATTACCCCATCAAAACTGCCCCATCATATTCCTCTATTATAAATCAGTACATGGTGTGTCTGTCCCCTCCCCCGGGCTCTGTAATCAGCTGAGATGCTCCAGCCACCTTCCCCCCTGTGTATAACAGAAGCTTTGGTAACCATGGCAACAAAACAAACACTAACAGTGCACTCTGATTAATGGCTAAAATTTCCTGAAATGACCTCTAAACAAATGGCCGTATTTTAAAAACTATACATCCTACAGCGAAGATCTTTATATTGTGAGAATCACAAGACCCAGACCTAGATTTTGATGTATAGTATGTCTCTGAAATATTAAAAATGAAGGCACAGTCGCAGTTTAGAAATTGCCCTTCAAATTTGGAGGGGGCTAGAGTGTAGTTTCAATGAATGTCAATGGACGGCGTGAGTTGCAAACAAATGGTCATATTGTGAAAACTATCAGGACTATGACTTAGCCGTGGACATGTTTAGTGGCAGCAGGGATAGCTGAACGTTTTGATATAAGATTTGTGTAGGTGGGCTTGAAAATGAGGGAGTGGCGGCAGTTTAGAAATCATGTTCTGATTTTCCAGCTTTTGTCATCTCCCACTCTAGTTTCCCCATTCATTCCTATGGGACCAATTTCGCCGCAAAAATGACGATATTTCGTGAACCATTCGGCGAAATGTTCCACAAAATAATAGCACACCATTCGGGAAAAATCCGCACGTTTCGGTATATTACATGTCTATGTAGTGTAAAAACTGTGGGAGGAGTTAGGGTGGTAAATTTGGCTATAATAATAAGAATAAGAATAATAATATATATGTGAGATAACAGTAAGTGGTCTTGCTATGCAAGAACACTTAATAACTAGAAAAGGTACAATTTCTGGGGAAATTGTGAAAGTGTTCTTGCCTCTACAACTGGAGTGGGCGGAGTAACTGGGTGGGGTGGAGTGGCTTGAGTAACTGTGAAAAGTGTTAAAAAGCTTAATATTTTAAAAAGTATAAATAGTAGTAAAAAAGTTCCATCATTCGCTGAAAGAGCTGAACATTTTTTTCAAAAGTAATTTTTTTTTTCAAAAAGGAATTTTTTTTAATCAAAAATGATTTTTTTTTCTTCAAAAATGATTTTTTTTTCAAAAGTAATTTTTTTTTTTCAAAGGTAATTTTTTTTTTCAAAAATGAATTTTTTTATTTCAAAAATAATTTTTTTTTCGAAATTATTATTTTTTTTAAAGTAATTTTTTTTTCAAAAATAATTTTTTTTTTCAAAAATTTTTTTTTTTCAAATATATTTTTTTTTCAAAAATAATTTTTTTTTTAAAAGTAATTTTTTTTTCAAAAATATTTTTTTTTTTCAAAAATAATTTTTTTTTTCAAAAATATTTTTTTTTTCAAAAATATATTTTTTTTTTTTCAAAAATGATTTTTTTTTTCAAAAATATTTTTTTTTTTACATGGGGCGGTCATAATGTTTTGGCTGATCATGGGGTGGTCATAATGTTTTGGCTGATCATGGGGTTGTCAGCTTTTGTCACTTCCCACTCTAGTTTTGAACATTTCGCCATTCATTCCTATGGGACCAATTTCGCCGCAAAAACGTCATTTCGTGGACCATTCGGCAAAACATTCCACAAAGTAATAACACACCAATCGGGAACAATCCGCTCGTTTCGGTATATTATTTGTCTCTGTAGTGTGAAAACTGTGGGAGGAGTCTACAAGCATTATCAAGTCTAGCAGATGAAGTCACATGCATTTGGAGTGTCTCAGCATCTTGTGTTTACAACCACTGTTTCCTAGCAACGCTCATGCCCTGTTTATGCTTCCCAAATACTACTTCATCAAAACTGCCCCATCAAAACTGCCCCATCATATTCCTCTATTATAAATCAATGCATGGTGTGTCTGTCCCCTCCCCCGGGCTCTGTAATCAGCTGAGATGCTCCAGCCACCTTCCCCCCTGTGTATAACAGAAGCTTTGGTAACCATGGCAACAAAACAAACACTAACAGTGCACTCTGATTAATGGCTAAAATTTCCTGAAATGACCTCTAAACAAATGGCCGTATTTTAAAAACTATACATCCTACAGCGAAGATCTTTATATTGTGAGAATCACAAGACCCAGACCTAGATTTTGATGTATAGTATGTCTCTGAAATATTAAAAATGAAGGCACAGTCGCAGTTTAGAAATTGCCCTTCAAATTTGGAGGGGGCTAGAGTGTAGTTTCAATGAATGTCAATGGACGGCGTGAGTTATTATTATTATTATTATTATTATTATACAGTATTTATATAGCGCCAACAGTTTACGTAGCGCTTTACAACTTGAGGGTAGACAGTACAAATACAATACAATTTGATACATTAGGAATCAGAGGGCCCTGCTCCTTAGAGCTTACAATCTAAGAGGGGAGGTCAAGAGATACAAGAGGTAATAACTGTGGGTGATGTGCTGATTGAGAAGATAAATGTACAGTTGTTAGGTGGGGGCCAGATAGGCTTCTCTGAAGAGATGAGTTTTCAGGGATCGTCTGAAAGTGGATAAAGTAGGAGAAAAACGGACGGATTGGGGTAGAGCATTCCAGAGGATGGGGGAGGCTCTGGAGAAGTCCTGAAGGCGAGCATGGGATGAGGTGACAAGGGAGTTTGAGAGCAGGAGGTCTTGGGAGGAGCGAAGAGAACGATTAGGTTGGTATTTTGTGACTAGGTTAGAGATGTAGCTAGGGGCCAAGTTGTGGATGGCTTTGTAAGTTATAGTTAGTATCTTGAATTTAATTCGGTGACTGAGTGGCAGCCAATGGAGGGATTGGCAGAGGGGTGTAGCAGACGCTGAGCGGTTTGTGTGGTGGATGAGCCTGGCCGCAGCGTTCATGATGGACTGAAGTGGGGATAGCCTATTTAAGTTGCAAACAAATGGTCATATTGTGAAAACTATCAGGACTATGGCTTAGCCGTGGACATGTTTAGTGGCAGCAGGGATAGCTGAACGTTTTGATATAAGATTTGTGTAGGTGGGCTTGAAAATGAGGGAGTGGCGGCAGTTTAGAAATCATGTTCTGATTTTCCAGCTTTTGTCATCTCCCACTCTAGTTTCCCCATTCATTCCTATGGGACCAATTTCGCCGCAAAAATGACGATATTTCGTGAACCATTCGGCGAAATGTTCCACAAAATAATAGCACACCATTCGGGAACAATCCGCACGTTTCGGTATATTACTTGTCTATGTAGTGTAAAAACTGTGGGAGGAGTTAGGGTGGTAAATTTGGCTATAATAATAAGAATAAGAACTAGAAAAGGTACAATTTCTGGGGAAATTGTGAAAGTGTTCTTGCCTCTACAACTGGAGTGGGCGGAGTAACTGGGTGGGGTGGAGTGGCTTGAGTAACTGTGAAAAGTGTTAAAAAGCTTAATATTTTAAAAAGTATAAATAGTAGTAAAAAAGTTCCATCATTCGCTGAAAGAGCTGAACATTTTTTTCAAAAGTAATTTTTTTTTTCAAAAAGGAATTTTTTTTAATCAAAAATGATTTTTTTTTCTTCAAAAATGATTTTTTTTTCAAAAGTAATTTTTTTTTTCAAAGGTAATTTTTTTTTTCAAAAATGAATTTTTTTATTTCAAAAATAATTTTTTTTTCGAAATTATTATTTTTTTTAAAGTAATTTTTTTTTCAAAAATAATTTTTTTTTTCAAAAATTTTTTTTTTTCAAATATATTTTTTTTTCAAAAATAATTTTTTTTTTCAAAAATATTTTTTTTTTCAAAAATATTTTTTTTTTTTTTCAAAAATGATTTTTTTTTTCAAAAATATTTTTTTTTTTACATGGGGCGGTCATAATGTTTTGGCTGATCATGGGGTGGTCATAATGTTTTGGCTGATCATGGGGTTGTCAGCTTTTGTCACTTCCCACTCTAGTTTTGAACATTTCGCCATTCATTCCTATGGGACCAATTTCGCCGCAAAAACGTCATTTCGTGGACCATTCGGCAAAACATTCCACAAAGTAATAACACACCAATCGGGAACAATCCGCTCGTTTCGGTATATTATTTGTCTCTGTAGTGTGAAAACTGTGGGAGGAGTCTACAAGCATTATCAAGTCTAGCAGATGAAGTCACATGCATTTGGAGTGTCTCAGCATCTTGTGTTTACAACCACTGTTTCCTAGCAACGCTCATGCCCTGTTTATGCTTCCCAAATACTACTTCATCAAAACTGCCCCATCATATTCCTCTATTATAAATCAGTGCATGGTGTGTCTGTCCCCTCCCCCGGGCTCTGTAATCAGCTGAGATGCTCCAGCCACCTTCCCCCCTGTGTATAACAGAAGCTTTGGTAACCATGGCAACAAAACAAACACTAACAGTGCACTCTGATTAATGGCTAAAATTTCCTGAAATGACCTCTAAACAAATGGCCGTATTTTAAAAACTATACATCCTACAGCGAAGATCTTTATATTGTGAGAATCACAAGACCCAGACCTAGATTTTGATGTATAGTATGTCTCTGAAATATTAAAAATGAAGGCACAGTCGCAGTTTAGAAATTGCCCTTCAAATTTGGAGGGGGCTAGAGTGTAGTTTCAATGAATGTCAATGGACGGCGTGAGTTGCAAACAAATGGTCATATTGTGAAAACTATCAGGACTATGGCTTAGCCGTGGACATGTTTAGTGGCAGCAGGGATAGCTGAACGTTTTGATATAAGATTTGTGTAGGTGGGCTTGAAAATGAGGGAGTGGCGGCAGTTTAGAAATCATGTTCTGATTTTCCAGCTTTTGTCATCTCCCACTCTAGTTTCCCCATTCATTCCTATGGGACCAATTTCGCCGCAAAAATGACGATATTTCGTGAACCATTCGGCGAAATGTTCCACAAAATAATAGCACACCATTCGGGAACAATCCGCACGTTTCGGTATATTACTTGTCTATGTAGTGTAAAAACTGTGGGAGGAGTTAGGGTGGTAAATTTGGCTATAATAATAAGAATAAGAATAACTAGAAAAGGTACAATTTCTGGGGAAATTGTGAAAGTGTTCTTGCCTCTACAACTGGAGTGGGCGGAGTAACTGGGTGGGGTGGAGTGGCTTGAGTAACTGTGAAAAGTGTTAAAAAGCTTAATATTTTAAAAAGTATAAATAGTAGTAAAAAAGTTCCATCATTCGCTGAAAGAGCTGAATATTTTTTTCAAAAGTAATTTTTTTTTTCAAAAAATGAATTTTTTTTAATCAAAAATGATTTTTTTTTCTTCAAAAATGATTTTTTTTTTCAAAAGTAATTTTTTTTTTCAAAGGTAATTTTTTTTTTCAAAAATGAATTTTTTTATTTCAAAAATAATTTTTTTTTCGAAATTATTATTTTTTTTAAAGTAATTTTTTTTTCAAAAATAATTTTTTTTTTCAAAAATATTTTTTTTTTCAAAAATATTTTTTTTTTCAAATATATTTTTTTTTCAAAAATATTTTTTTTTTTTAAAAAAAAAATTTTTTCAAAAATATTTTTTTTTTTCAAAAATAATTTTTTTTTTTTCAAAAATATTTTTTTTTTCAAAAATGATTTTTTTTTTTTCAAAAATTATTTTTTTACTTTTTAAAAAAAATTTTTTTTTTTTTCAAAAATATTTTTTTTTTTACTTGGGGCGGTCATAATGTTTTGGCTAATCATGGGGTGGTCATAATGTTTTGGCTGATCATGGGGTTGTCAGCTTTTGTCACTTCCCACTCTAGTTTTGAACATTTCGCCATTCATTCCTATGGGACCAATTTCGCCGTAAAAACGTCATTTCGTGGACCATTCGGCAAAACATTCCACAAGGTAATAACACACCAATCGGGAACAATCCGCTCGTTTCGGTATATTATTTGTCTCTGTAGTGTGAAAACTGTGGGAGGAGTCTACAAGCATTATCAAGTCTAGCAGATGAAGTCACATGCATTTGGAGTGTCTCAGCATCTTGTGTTTACAACCACTGTTTCCTAGCAACGCTCGTGCCCTGTTTATGCTTCCCAAATACTACTTCATCAAAACTGCCCCATCAGAATTACCCCATCAAAACTGCCCCATCATATTCCTCTATTATAAATCAGTACATGGTGTGTCTGTCCCCTCCCCCGGGCTCTGTAATCAGCTGAGATGCTCCAGCCACCTCCCCCCTGTGTATAACAGAAGCTTTGGTAACCATGGCAACAAAACAACACTAACAGTGCACTCTGATTAATGGCTAAAATTTCCTGAAATGACCTCTAAACAAATGGCCGTATTTTAAAAACTATACATCCTACAGCGAAGATCTTTATATTGTGAGAATCACAAGACCCAGACCTAGATTTTGATACATAGTATGTCTCTGAAATATTAAAAATGAAGGCACAGTCGCAGTTTAGAAATTGCCCTTCAAATTTGGAGGGGGCTAGAGTGTAGTTTCAATGAATGTCAATGGACGGCGTGAGTTGCAAACAAATGGTCATATTGTGAAAACTATCAGGACTATGGCTTAGCCGTGGACATGTTTAGTGGCAGCAGGGATAGCTGAACGTTTTGATATAAGATTTGTGTAGGTGGGCTTGAAAATGAGGGAGTGGCAGCAGTTTAGAAATCATGTTCTGATTTTCCAGCTTTTGTCATCTCCCACTCTAGTTTCCCCATTCATTCCTATGGGACCAATTTCGCCGCAAAAATGACGATATTTTGTGAACCATTCGGCGAAACGTTCCACAAAATAATAGCACACCATTCGGGAACAATCCGCACGTTTCGGTATATTACTTGTCTATGTAGTGTAAAAACTGTGGGAGGAGTTAGGGTGGTAAATTTGGCTATAATAATAAGAATAAGAACTAGAAAAGGTACAATTTCTGGGGAAATTGTGACAGTGTTCTTGCCTCTACAACTGGAGTGGGCGGAGTAACTGGGTGGGGTGGAGTGGCTTGAGTAACTGTGAAAAGTGTTAAAAAGCTTAATATTTTAAAAAGTATAAATAGTAGTAAAAAAGTTCCATCATTCGCTGAAAGAGCTGAACATTTTTTTCAAAAGTAATTTTTTTTTTCAAAAAATGAATTTTTTTTAATCAAAAATGATTTTTTTTTCTTCAAAAATGATTTTTTTTTTCAAAAGTAATTTTTTTTTTCAAAGGTAATTTTTTTTTTCAAAAATGAATTTTTTTATTTCAAAAATAATTTTTTTTTCGAAATTATTATTTTTTTTAAAGTAATTTTTTTTTCAAAAATATTTTTTTTTTTTCAAAAATATTTTTTTTTTTTCAAAAATATTTTTTTTTTCAAATATATTTTTTTTTCAAAAATAATTTTTTTTTCAAAAATGATTTTTTTTTTCAAAAATGATTTTTTTACTTTTTAAAAAAATTTTTTTTTTTTTTCAAAAATATTTTTTTTTTTACTTGGGGCGGTCATAATGTTTTGGCTGATCATGGGGTGGTCATAATGTTTTGGCTGATCATGGGTTTGTCAGCTTTTGTCACTTCCCACTCTAGTTTTGAACATTTCGCCATTCATTCCTATGGGACCAATTTCGCCGTAAAAACGTCATTTCGTGGACCATTCGGCAAAACATTCCACAAGGTAATAACACACCAATCGGGAACAATCCGCTCGTTTCGGTATATTATTTGTCTCTGTAGTGTGAAAACTGTGGGAGGAGTCTACAAGCATTATCAAGTCTAGCAGATGAAGTCACATGCATTTGGAGTGTCTCAGCATCTTGTGTTTACAACCACTGTTTCCTAGCAACGCTCATGCCCTGTTTATGCTTCCCAAATACTACTTCATCAAAACTGCCCCATCAGAATTACTCCATCAAAACTGCCCCATCATATTCCTCTATTATAAATCAGTACATGGTGTGTCTGTCCCCTCCCCCGGGCTCTGTAATCAGCTGAGATGCTCCAGCCACCTTCCCCCCTGTGTATAACAGAAGCTTTGGTAACCATGGCAACAAAACAAACACTAACAGTGCACTCTGATTAATGGCTAAAATTTCCTGAAATGACCTCTAAACAAATGGCCGTATTTTAAAAACTATACATCCTACAGCGAAGATCTTTATATTGTGAGAATCACAAGACCCAGACCTAGATTTTGATGTATAGTATGTCTCTGAAATATTAAAAATGAAGGCACAGTCGCAGTTTAGAAATTGCCCTTCAAATTTGGAGGGGGCTAGAGTGTAGTTTCAATGAATGTCAATGGACGGCGTGAGTTGCAAACAAATGGTCATATTGTGAAAACTATCAGGACTATGACTTAGCCGTGGACATGTTTAGTGGCAGCAGGGATAGCTGAACGTTTTGATATAAGATTTGTGTAGGTGGGCTTGAAAATGAGGGAGTGGCGGCAGTTTAGAAATCATGTTCTGATTTTCCAGCTTTTGTCATCTCCCACTCTAGTTTCCCCATTCATTCCTATGGGACCAATTTCGCCGCAAAAATGACGATATTTCGTGAACCATTCGGCGAAATGTTCCACAAAATAATAGCACACCATTCGGGAAAAATCCGCACGTTTCGGTATATTACATGTCTATGTAGTGTAAAAACTGTGGGAGGAGTTAGGGTGGTAAATTTGGCTATAATAATAAGAATAAGAATAATAATAATATATATGTGAGATAACAGTAAGTGGTCTTGCTATGCAAGAACACTTAATAATATATATGTGAGATAACAGTAAGTGGTCTTGCTATGCAAGAACACTTAATAATAATATATATGTGAGATAACAGTAAGTGGTCTTGCTATGCAAGAACACTTAATAATAATATATATGTGAGATAACAGTAAGTGGTCTTGCTATGCAAGAACACTTAATAATATATATGTGAGATAACAGTAAGTGGTCTTGCTATGCAAGAACACTTAACTAGAAAAGGTACAATTTCTGGGGAAATTGTGAAACTGTTCTTGCCTCTACAACTGGAGTGGGCGGAGTAACTGGGTGGGGTGGAGTGGCTTGAGTAACTGTGAAAAGTGTTAAAAAGCTTAATATTTTAAAAAGTATAAATAGTAGTAAAAAAGTTCCATCATTCGCTGAAAGAGCTGAACATTTTTTTCAAAAGTAATTTTTTTTTTCAAAAAATGAATTTTTTTTAATCAAAAATGATTTTTTTTTCTTCAAAAATGATTTTTTTTTTCAAAAAATGAATTTTTTTTAATCAAAAATGATTTTTTTTTCTTCAAAAATGATTTTTTTTTTCAAAAGTAATTTTTTTTTTCAAAGGTAATTTTTTTTTTCAAAAATGAATTTTTTTATTTCAAAAATAATTTTTTTTTCGAAATTATTATTTTTTTTAAAGTAATTTTTTTTTCAAAAATAATTTTTTTTTTCAAAAATATTTTTTTTTTCAAATATATTTTTTTTTCAAAAATAATTTTTTTTTTAAAAAAAAAAATTTTTTCAAAAATATTTTTTTTTTTCAAAAATAATTTTTTTTTTTTCAAAAATATTTTTTTTTTCAAAAATGATTTTTTTTTTCAAAAATTATTTTTTTACTTTTTAAAAAATTTTTTTTTTTTTTTCAAAAATATTTTTTTTTTTACTTGGGGCGGTCATAATGTTTTGGCTGATCATGGGGTGGTCATAATCTTTTGGCTGATCATGGGGTTGTCAGCTTTTGTCACTTCCCACTCTAGTTTTGAACATTTCGCCATTCATTCCTATGGGACCAATTTCGCCGTAAAAACGTCATTTCGTGGACCATTCGGCAAAACATTCCACAAGGTAATAACACACCAATCGGGAACAATCCGCTCGTTTCGGTATATTATTTGTCTCTGTAGTGTGAAAACTGTGGGAGGAGTCTACAAGCATTATCAAGTCTAGCAGATGAAGTCACATGCATTTGGAGTGTCTCAGCATCTTGTGTTTACAACCACTGTTTCCTAGCAACGCTCATGCCCTGTTTATGCTTCCCAAATACTACTTCATCAAAACTGCCCCATCAGAATTACCCCATCAAAACTGCCCCATCATATTCCTCTATTATAAATCAGTACATGGTGTGTCTGTCCCCTCCCCCGGGCTCTGTAATCAGCTGAGATGCTCCAGCCACCTCCCCCCTGTGTATAACAGAAGCTTTGGTAACCATGGCAACAAAACAAACACTAACAGTGCACTCTGATTAATGGCTAAAATTTCCTGAAATGACCTCTAAACAAATGGCCGTATTTTAAAAACTATACATCCTACAGCGAAGATCTTTATATTGTGAGAATCACAAGACCCAGACCTAGATTTTGATGTATAGTATGTCTCTGAAATATTAAAAATGAAGGCACAGTCGCAGTTTAGAAATTGCCCTTCAAATTTGGAGGGGGCTAGAGTGTAGTTTCAATGAATGTCAATGGACGGCGTGAGTTGCAAACAAATGGTCATATTGTGAAAACTATCAGGACTATGACTTAGCCGTGGACATGTTTAGTGGCAGCAGGGATAGCTGAACGTTTTGATATAAGATTTGTGTAGGTGGGCTTGAAAATGAGGGAGTGGCGGCAGTTTAGAAATCATGTTCTGATTTTCCAGCTTTTGTCATCTCCCACTCTAGTTTCCCCATTCATTCCTATGGGACCAATTTCGCCGCAAAAATGACGATATTTCGTGAACCATTCGGCGAAATGTTCCACAAAATAATAGCACACCATTCGGGAAAAATCCGCACGTTTCGGTATATTACATGTCTATGTAGTGTAAAAACTGTGGGAGGAGTTAGGGTGGTAAATTTGGCTATAATAATAAGAATAAGAACTAGAAAAGGTACAATTTCTGGGGAAATTGTGAAAGTGTTCTTGCCTCTACAACTGGAGTGGGCGGAGTAACTGGGTGGGGTGGAGTGGCTTGAGTAACTGTGAAAAGTGTTAAAAAGCTTAATATTTTAAAAAGTATAAATAGTAGTAAAAAAGTTCCATCATTAGCTGAGAGAGCTGAACATTTTTTTCAAAAGTAATTTTTTTTTTCAAAAAATGAATTTTTTTTAATCAAAAATGATTTTTTTTTCTTCAAAAATGATTTTTTTTTTCAAAAGTAATTTTTTTTTTCAAAGGTAATTTTTTTTTCAAAAATGAATTTTTTTTTCGAAATTATTATTTTTTTTAAAGTAATTTTTTTTTCAAAAATAATTTTTTTTTTCAAAAATATTTTTTTTTTCAAATATATTTTTTTTTCAAAAATAATTTTTTTTTAAAAAAATTTTTTTTTCAAAAATATTTTTTTTTTTCAAAAATAATTTTTTTTTTTTCAAAAATATTTTTTTTTTCAAAAATGATTTTTTTTTTCAAAAATTATTTTTTTACTTTTTAAAAATTTTTTTTTTTTTTTCAAAAATATTTTTTTTTTTACTTGGGGCGGTCATAATGTTTTGGCTGATCATGGGGTGGTCATAATGTTTTGGCTGATCATGGGTTTGTCAGCTTTTGTCACTTCCCACTCTAGTTTTGAACATTTCGCCATTCATTCCTATGGGACCAATTTCGCCGTAAAAACGTCATTTCGTGGACCATTCGGCAAAACATTCCACAAGGTAATAACACACCAATCGGGAACAATCCGCTCGTTTCGGTATATTATTTGTCTCTGTAGTGTGAAAACTGTGGGAGGAGTCTACAAGCATTATCAAGTCTAGCAGATGAAGTCACATGCATTTGGAGTGTCTCAGCATCTTGTGTTTACAACCACTGTTTCCTAGCAACGCTCATGCCCTGTTTATGCTTCCCAAATACTACTTCATCAAAACTGCCCCATCAGAATTACCCCATCAAAACTGCCCCATCATATTCCTCTATTATAAATCAGTACATGGTGTGTCTGTCCCCTCCCCCGGGCTCTGTAATCAGCTGAGATGCTCCAGCCACCTTCCCCCCTGTGTATAACAGAAGCTTTGGTAACCATGGCAACAAAACAAACACTAACAGTGCACTCTGATTAATGGCTAAAATTTCCTGAAATGACCTCTAAACAAATGGCCGTATTTTAAAAACTATACATCCTACAGCGAAGATCTTTATATTGTGAGAATCACAAGACCCAGACCTAGATTTTGATGTATAGTATGTCTCTGAAATATTAAAAATGAAGGCACAGTCGCAGTTTAGAAATTGCCCTTCAAATTTGGAGGGGGCTAGAGTGTAGTTTCAATGAATGTCAATGGACGGCGTGAGTTGCAAACAAATGGTCATATTGTGAAAACTATCAGGACTATGACTTAGCCGTGGACATGTTTAGTGGCAGCAGGGATAGCTGAACGTTTTGATATAAGATTTGTGTAGGTGGGCTTGAAAATGAGGGAGTGGCGGCAGTTTAGAAATCATGTTCTGATTTTCCAGCTTTTGTCATCTCCCACTCTAGTTTCCCCATTCATTCCTATGGGACCAATTTCGCCGCAAAAATGACGATATTTCGTGAACCATTCGGCGAAATGTTCCACAAAATAATAGCACACCATTCGGGAAAAATCCGCACGTTTCGGTATATTACATGTCTATGTAGTGTAAAAACTGTGGGAGGAGTTAGGGTGGTAAATTTGGCTATAATAATAAGAATAAGAATAACTAGAAAAGGTACAATTTCTGGGGAAATTGTGAAAGTGTTCTTGCCTCTACAACTGGAGTGGGCGGAGTAACTGGGTGGGGTGGAGTGGCTTGAGTAACTGTGAAAAGTGTTAAAAAGCTTAATATTTTAAAAAGTATAAATAGTAGTAAAAAAGTTCCATCATTAGCTGAGAGAGCTGAACATTTTTTTCAAAAGTAATTTTTTTTTTCAAAAAATGAATTTTTTTTAATCAAAAATGATTTTTTTTTCTTCAAAAATGATTTTTTTTTTCAAAAGTAATTTTTTTTTTCAAAGGTAATTTTTTTTTTCAAAAATGAATTTTTTTTTCGAAATTATTATTTTTTTTAAAGTAATTTTTTTTTCAAAAATAATTTTTTTTTTTCAAAAATATTTTTTTTTTCAAATATATTTTTTTTTCAAAAATAATTTTTTTTTAAAAAAATTTTTTTTTCAAAAATATTTTTTTTTTTCAAAAATAATTTTTTTTTTTTCAAAAATATTTTTTTTTTTCAAAAATGATTTTTTTTTTCAAAAATTATTTTTTTACTTTTTAAAAAATTTTTTTTTTTTTTTTAAAAATATTTTTTTTTTTACTTGGGGCGGTCATAATGTTTTGGCTGATCATGGGGTGGTCATAATGTTTTGGCTGATCATGGGTTTGTCAGCTTTTGTCACTTCCCACTCTAGTTTTGAACATTTCGCCATTCATTCCTATGGGACCAATTTCGCCGTAAAAACGTCATTTCGTGGACCATTCGGCAAAACATTCCACAAGGTAATAACACACCAATCGGGAACAATCCGCTCGTTTCGGTATATTATTTGTCTCTGTAGTGTGAAAACTGTGGGAGGAGTCTACAAGCATTATCAAGTCTAGCAGATGAAGTCACATGCATTTGGAGTGTCTCAGCATCTTGTGTTTACAACCACTGTTTCCTAGCAACGCTCATGCCCTGTTTATGCTTCCCAAATACTACTTCATCAAAACTGCCCCATCAGAATTACCCCATCAAAACTGCCCCATCATATTCCTCTATTATAAATCAGTACATGGTGTGTCTGTCCCCTCCCCCGGGCTCTGTAATCAGCTGAGATGCTCCAGCCACCTTCCCCCCTGTGTATAACAGAAGCTTTGGTAACCATGGCAACAAAACAAACACTAACAGTGCACTCTGATTAATGGCTAAAATTTCCTGAAATGACCTCTAAACAAATGGCCGTATTTTAAAAACTATACATCCTACAGCGAAGATCTTTATATTGTGAGAATCACAAGACCCAGACCTAGATTTTGATGTATAGTATGTCTCTGAAATATTAAAAATGAAGGCACAGTCGCAGTTTAGAAATTGCCCTTCAAATTTGGAGGGGGCTAGAGTGTAGTTTCAATGAATGTCAATGGACGGCGTGAGTTGCAAACAAATGGTCATATTGTGAAAACTATCAGGACTATGGCTTAGCCGTGGACATGTTTAGTGGCAGCAGGGATAGCTGAACGTTTTGATATAAGATTTGTGTAGGTGGGCTTGAAAATGAGGGAGTGGCAGCAGTTTAGAAATCATGTTCTGATTTTCCAGCTTTTGTCATCTCCCACTCTAGTTTCCCCATTCATTCCTATGGGACCAATTTCGCCGCAAAAATGACGATATTTCGTGAACCATTCGGCGAAATGTTCCACAAAATAATAGCACACCATTCGGGAACAATCCGCACGTTTCGGTATATTACTTGTCTATGTAGTGTAAAAACTGTGGGAGGAGTTAGGGTGGTAAATTTGGCTATAATAAGAATAAGAATAATAATATATATGTGAGATAACAGTAAGTGGTCTTGCTATGCAAGAACACTTAATAATAATATATATGTGAGATAACAGTAAGTGGTCTTGCTATGCAAGAACACTTAATAATAATAATATATATGTGAGATAACAGTAAGTGGTCTTGCTATGCAAGAACACTTAATAATAATAATATATATGTGAGATAACAGTAAGTGGTCTTGCTATGCAAGAACACTTAATAATATATATGTGAGATAACAGTAAGTGGTCTTGCTATGCAAGAACACTTAATAATAATAATAACAACGTTTTATTGTTATTATTTGTTATTAATTTGTTCCGTTCCATTTGTTTAGATGCAGCATTCGTTTTGGATAATTCGTAACTTCGGATAAATTCGTATTTGTTACGTTCACTGACAGTCAAATTTGAAAGGAAATTACAATACCTATAATTTAATAGTTAGTTACTATTTCAGATTTTTGAATTTTCGGGTTTTTGGACTTTCAAACTTCGAATTTACAAATTTCCGAATTTTCTAATTTACAAATGTACGATTTTACGAATTTACGAATGTACGAATTTACAAATGTACAAATGTAAAAATGTACGAATGAACGAATGTACGAATGAACGAATGTACGAATGAACGCATTTACGAATTTACGAATCGCGATCATAACGAATGACCCGAAAAAAACGAAAAAAATTATAAACTAATGAAACGAAAACGAAAATGAACGAATTTTTTGGCTGTGCACATGTCTACTACTACCAAATGAGGGCCCTGCAGGACAGAACTATCATTACTTATCTTAGATCTACATTTATCACCATACCTCTCAACTGTCCCTGACTTTGAAGAACTACCCATCTTTGGGAACTCAATCCCTCTATGCTACACTGGGAACCCAACCCCTCTGTCCTTTTTGGGTAACCAAACCCTCTATCCCTCTTCTTGATCCCAGTCCTTCTGTGTCTTTTTGAGAACCTAATCTCTCTGTTCCACTTTGGGAACTCAATCCCTCTTTCCCTTTTTGAGAACTCAATCTTTTTCAGTCCCTCTGTCCCTGTTTATCCCACCTTGGGAACCAAGTCCTTCTGTCCCAGTTTTAAAACTCAAACTCTCTGGTTTTTTTTGGGAAGCCAATCCACTCCTGTTTGTGAACCCGTACTCTCTGTCCCACTCTGAGAGACCCAATCCCTCTGTCACTCTTTGTGAAACCAATCCCTCTAACCCTGTTTGTGGGCCCAATCCCTCTGTCCCCTTTTTTTTTAACCCAATCACGATATTCCCAATGCACACGTTCCTGAAGATGGCTGTTCCGTATCGGTGGGTGCTGCAGTGACCCCAGGCTGGGAACGGTAGACACTCAATGCAAGACATGTCACCAGCACACCAAGGATACCTCAAACGGGTCCAAAGCTTTATTACGTGGACACATGGTACATGCAAAGGCAATGTTTCGGAGCAACGCAGGGCCCCTTCATCAGGCAAGTGACCTACAGTATAACATGTGACCACGTAATAAAGCTTTGGACCCGTTTGAGGAATCCTTGGTGTGCTGGTGACATTTCTTGACATTTTTGTGAACCGAATCCCTCTTTACGAACCCTTGCTTTCCATCCTTATTTAGAAACCAGTCCCTCTTTGCAAACCCAATCCCTCTGTTGTTATTTGGGGGGGGGGGGGGGGGGGCAGATGCTGCCCCACTTGTGAATGAGTAAAGGGTACATAGTCACACAATGTACATCTACCATCAATCATGTAATCCAGCGATGTAGATTCACATCAGTCATGTTGCCTGCCTACCCTCTGAAATAAAAATATTTGCCACCCATCAACATGATGTTAACCTGACAACTGCTTGCCTGCTTCTGGCAGCTCCGTTGGATGACTGCTGTAATAAAGTAAAGTAAGTAAGGTAAAGGGCTGGGATATGGCCAGATTTGGTCAATTATATCACCAAGTAGGCCCCGCTCCTTTACATGAGCTGTCATCCACCTTACCTGTCAGAAGTGGGTGAGCAGCCGTCGGCAGGGGCGTAACTACCACCATAGCGACCCATGCGGGCGCTATGGGGCCCGCAGCTGAGTGGGGCCCAGTGAGGATAAGAGCACCGCCGGTACAGTCTCTCAGCCAGGGGAAGAGAGAGGAAAGGAAGAGGCGAGCTGTCCGTATCAGCAGAGAGCTGAATTGCCCGATGTAAGAGCTTTCATTAGAACTTCCAGTGTTCCCGGGGGTCACGTCACATAGCTCCACCGTTTGGCCCGGTGCCTTTGACAGAACGCCGATCCAATGCGGGGCATGTGACGTCATCAAAGGCGTCAGGCCAAGAGGTGGGGCTATGTGACGATGAGCCCCGGGAAGACAGGAAATTCAAATGAAAGCTATTACAGCGGGCAATCCCGCTCTCTGCTGATCCGGGTGGCTTGCCTCTTCCTCTGCATAGGTGGGGCTGTATTGGGCGCAGGTCACGCTGTATGGGGCGCAGGTCACGCTGTATTGGGCACAGGTCACACTGTATGGGGCACAGGTCACGCTGTATTGGGCACAGGTCACGCTGTATGGGGCGCAGGTCGCGCTGTATTGGGCACAGGTCACGCTGTATGGGGCACAGGTCACGCTGTATTGGGCACAGGTCACGCTGTATTGGGCACAGGTCAGGCTGCATTGGGCACAGGTCAGGCTGCATTGGGCACAGGTCACCCTGTATGTGGCACAGGTCACGCTGCATTGACACTAGGGCAGGTGTGGGGGGGGGGGCTGTTTGCAGGGGGGCCCCATACAACATTATGCTATGGGGCCCTGCTATTTCTAGTTACGCCCCTGGCCGTCGGGTTAATGTTGTTTTGGCATGCGGCGTTTTGTTTTTTTTTCTCTCTGCAGATCGGTGGGCGTCAAGCATTGGTGATTAAGGAACATTGAAATTGCTGAATGGCATGATTGACAATAAATGTACATCGTGGGATATTTTTGGGGTTTTTGTTTTTGATAAATGACTTGCCAAAAAATTGAAGGACCTGGTATGAATTTATGGGAGAAACCCCACACAATTTATTTTTCTTTATTCTGACTCTTTGTTTACATGGCTGGGAATTCTGGACCATGTAAGTGAATGGGACCGGTGGCAATTGGTTGTTATGGGCTTGGCGGTGCCTGCATCCTTAGCAACCATTGCCAGCAGCAAGCTACCATATATAAGTAATGCAGCTATTATACATGATGTTTGGCTCCAGCCAAACGGGTAAGTATTCACACGTTCATCCGAATGCCCGAACATGTATAGGTTTGGTCTGAACTTGGTCAGTGATGTCATATTGGGGGTGTAGTGTTCTATGTATAGAGAGTAAAAGAATTGTATTATGATCATGTCCATTGGTAATCATGTTGGGGTGGGAATGGTGGGTCATGTTGGGGTGGGGTTGGTCATTAATTTGGAGTGGGGGGGGGGTCAGTCATGTTGGGATGTGGTTGGTCATTAATTTGGAGTGGGAGTGGTCAGTCATCTTCGGGTGGGGGGTTGCCGCTCATGTTGCGATAGGGATGGTCGGTCATGTTGGAGTGGGGGTGGTGGGTCACGTTGGGATGGGGGTGGTCAGTGATGGTGAAGGTGCAGATTTCTATGTATAGAGCATAAAATAATTGTATTATGATGGTGTCTGGTAGTCGGTCATGTTGGGATGAGGGTGGTCGGTGATGTTGGAGATGTAGAGTCCTATGTATAGAGTGTAAAACAATTATATTATGATGGTGTCTAGTGATAGGTCATGTTAGGATGGGGGTGATTGGACATCAAAAGAAGATCTGGACAGCCGCACTCCAAAAAATATTTTTTGCCTTTTATTCAAAAAAGTGTCATCTAAAATATAGGTCACAGCAGGGCGGAAAAGAGCTTACGCGCTTCACCCTACAAACAGTGCTTAATCATAGCTATGATTAAGCACTGTTTGTAGGGTGAAACGTGTAAGCTTTTTTCCGCCCTGCTGTGACCTGTATTTTAGATGACACTTTTTTGAATAAAAGGCAGAAAATATTTTGGGGTGTAGAGGTTTATGTGTGGGGTATATTGGGTATGACATCCTGGGGTCAAGTGGTCGGTGATGTTGGGGTGAAGAGTTCATGTGCAGAGTATACGTGGTATGACGTCCTTGGTTCAGGTGTTCAGTGATGTTGGGGTGTAGAGTTCATAAGTAGGGTATACTTGGTATGACGTCCTGAGGTTAGGTGGTTGGTGATGTTGGGGTGAAGAGCTCTATGTGTAGGGTATATTGGGTATGACATCTTGGGGTCAGGTGGTCAGTGATGTTGGGGTGAAGACTTCATGTGTAGGGTATACGTAGTATGACATCCCGGGGTCAGGTGGTCAGAAATATTGCTGTGTAGAGTTCTATATGTAGGATATATCGGGTATGATGTCCTGGGGTCAGGCAGTCGGTGATGTTGGGGTGCAGAGTTCTATGTGTAGGGTATATTGGGTATGACGTCCTGGGGTCAGGTGGTTGGTGATGTTGGGGTGTAGAGGTCTATGTGTGGGGTATATTGGGTATGACATCCCGGGGTCAGGTGGTCAGTGATGTTGGGGTGTAGAGTTCATGTGTAGAGTATACGTGGTATGACGTCCTTGGTTCAGGTGTTCAGTGATGTTGGGGTATAGAGCTCTATGTTTTGGGTATATTCGGTTTGAGGTCCTGGAGTCAGGTGGTCGGTGATGTTGGGGTGTAGAGCTCTATGTGTAGGGTATATTGGGTATGACATCCTGGGGTCAGGTGATTGGTGATGTTGGGGTGTAGAGGTCTATGTGTGGGGTATATTGGGTATGACATCCCGGGGTCAGGTGGTTGGTGATGTTGGCGTGTAGAGTTCTATGTGTAGGGTATGTGTGTTTGGTATGATGTCCCAGGGTCAGGTGGTCGGTGATGTTGGCGTGTAGAGTTCTATGTGTAGGGTATGTGTGTTCGGTATGATGTCCCAGGGTCAGGTGGTCGGTGATGGTGGTGAGGAAGGACAGTCTCTGGCAGTGAAGGGGTGAAGAGCTTTATGTGTAGGGTATATGGGTTCGGTATTACGTCCTGGGTTTAGGTGGTGGCAATCACATTGCAGTGATGAGGACATTGCATTCAGGATTATCCTGCAGGGAGGAATGGAAGAATTCTGCAGTCGTGGCGCTCACCTTCTGTGTCTGCAGCTCCGTCATCTGCTGTGTGCTGTGTCACATTCTCCTTCTGCAGTACATAGCACTGCCCTCCCCACCACATCATCATCCTCCTCTGTAACCCCTTCACTGCCAGAGACTGCACCTCCTCACCACCGTCACCATCATCATCCTCCTCTGTAACCCCTTCACTGCCAGAGACTGCACCTCCTCACCACCGTCACCATCATCATCCTCCTCTGTAACCCCTTCACTGCCAGAGACTGCACCCCCTCACCACCGTCACCATCATCATCCTCCTCTGTAACCCCTTCACTGCCAGAGACTGCACCTCCTCACCACCGTCACCATCATCATCCTCCTCTGTAACCCCTTCACTGCCAGAGACTGTCCTTCCTCACCATCATCACCATCATCATCCTCCTCTGTAACCCCTTCACTGCCAGAGACTGTCCTTCCTCACCACCATCACCATCATCATCCTCCTCTGTAACCCCTTCACTGCCAGAGACTGCACCTCCTCACCACCATCACCATCATCATCCTCCTCTGTAACCCCTTCACTGCCAGAGACTGCACCTCCTCACCACTACCACCATCTTCACCATCCTCTGTAACCCCTTCACTGCCAGAGACTGCACCTCCTCACCACCGTCACCATCATCATCCTCCTCTGTAACCCCTTCACTGCCAGAGACTGCACCTCCTCACCACTACCACCATCTTCACCATCCTCTGTAACCCCTTCACTGCCAGAGACTGCACCCCCTCACCACCGTCACCATCATCATCCTCCTCTGTAACCCCTTCACTGCCAGAGACTGCACCTCCTCACCACTACCACCATCTTCACCATCCTCTGTAACCCCTTCACTGCCAGAGACTGCACCCCCTCACCACCGTCACCATCATCATCCTCCTCTGTAACCCCTTCACTGCCAGAGACTGTCCTTCCTCACCATCATCACCATCATCATCCTCCTCTGTAACCCCTTCACTGCCAGAGACTGCACCTCCTCACCACCGTCACCATCATCATCCTCCTCTGTAACCCCTTCACTGCCAGAGACTGCACCTCCCCACCACCCTCACCATCATCATCACTGTCTTCTATAACCCCTTCACTGCCAGACACTGTCCTTCCTCACCACCATCATCATCATCATCACCATCCTCTGTAACCCCTTCACTGCCAGAGACTGTCCTTCCTCACCATCATCACCATCATCATCCTCCTCTGTAACCCCTTCACTCCCAGAGACTGCACCTCCTTACCACCGTCACCATCATCATCATCATCCTCCTCCTTTGTAACCCCTTCACTGACAGACACTTCCCTCCTCACCACTACCATCATCTTCTGTAACCCCTTCACTGCCAGACACTGTCCCTCCTCACCACCACCACCATCATCATCATCATCACCGTCCTCTATAACCCCTTCTTTGCCAGAAACTGCACCTCCTCACCACCACCATCATCACCGTCCTTTGTAACCCCTTCACTGCCAGAGACTGCACCTCCTTACACCACCACCACCTTCATCACCATATTCTGTAACCCCTTCACTGCCAGACACTGTCCTTCTTCACCACCAACATTATCACCATCCTCTGTAACCCCTTCACTGCCAGAAACTGCACCTCCTCACCACTACCACCATCTTCATAATCATCACCGTCCTTTGTAACCCCTTCACTGCCAGAGACTGCACCTCCTCATACCACCACCATCATCATCATCACCATCCTCTGTAACCCCTTCACTGCCAGAGACTGCACCTCCTCATACCACCACCATCATCATCATCACCGTCCTTTGTAACCCCTTCACTGCCAGAGACTGCACCTCCTCATACCACCACCATCATCATCACCATCCTCTGTAACCCCTTCACTGCCATAGACGGCACCTCCTCACCACTGTGACCATCACCATCATCATCATCCTCCTCCTCTGTAACCCCTTCACTGACAGATACTTCCTCACCATCATCATCATCATCATCACTGTCTTACTTAACTCCTTCACTGCCAGACACTGTCCTTCTTCACTGCCAGACACTCTCCTTCCTCACCACCACCATCATCATCAACACCATCCGCTATAACCCCTTTACTGCCAGAAACTGCACCTTCTCACCACCATCACCACCATCATCCTCCTCTGTAACCCCTTCACTGCCAGACACTCCTCACCATCATCATCATCACCCTCCATAACCCCTTCACTGCCAGACACTCCTCTCCATCATCATCATCCTCTATAACCCCTTCACTGCCAGACACTCCTCTCCATCATCATCATCCTCCTCTGTAACCCCTTCACTGCCAGAGACTGCACCTCCTCACCACTACCACCATCTTCACCATCCTCTGTAACCCCTTCACTGCCAGAGACTGCACCCCCTCACCACCGTCACCATCATCATCCTCCTCTGTAACCCCTTCACTGCCAGAGACTGCACCTCCTCACCACTACCACCATCTTCACCATCCTCTGTAACCCCTTCACTGCCAGAGACTGCACCCCCTCACCACCGTCACCATCATCATCCTCCTCTGTAACCCCTTCACTGCCAGAGACTGTCCTTCCTCACCATCATCACCATCATCATCCTCCTCTGTAACCCCTTCACTGCCAGAGACTGCACCTCCTCACCACCGTCACCATCATCATCCTCCTCTGTAACCCCTTCACTGCCAGAGACTGCACCTCCCCACCACCCTCACCATCATCATCACTGTCTTCTATAACCCCTTCACTGCCAGACACTGTCCTTCCTCACCACCATCATCATCATCATCACCATCCTCTGTAACCCCTTCACTGCCAGAGACTGTCCTTCCTCACCATCATCACCATCATCATCCTCCTCTGTAACCCCTTCACTCCCAGAGACTGCACCTCCTTACCACCGTCACCATCATCATCATCATCCTCCTCCTTTGTAACCCCTTCACTGACAGACACTTCCCTCCTCACCACTACCATCATCTTCTGTAACCCCTTCACTGCCAGACACTGTCCCTCCTCACCACCACCACCATCATCATCATCATCACCGTCCTCTATAACCCCTTCTTTGCCAGAAACTGCACCTCCTCACCACCACCATCATCACCGTCCTTTGTAACCCCTTCACTGCCAGAGACTGCACCTCCTTACACCACCACCACCTTCATCACCATATTCTGTAACCCCTTCACTGCCAGACACTGTCCTTCTTCACCACCAACATTATCACCATCCTCTGTAACCCCTTCACTGCCAGAAACTGCACCTCCTCACCACTACCACCATCTTCATAATCATCACCGTCCTTTGTAACCCCTTCACTGCCAGAGACTGCACCTCCTCATACCACCACCATCATCATCATCACCATCCTCTGTAACCCCTTCACTGCCAGAGACTGCACCTCCTCATACCACCACCATCATCATCATCACCGTCCTTTGTAACCCCTTCACTGCCAGAGACTGCACCTCCTCATACCACCACCATCATCATCACCATCCTCTGTAACCCCTTCACTGCCATAGACGGCACCTCCTCACCACTGTGACCATCACCATCATCATCATCCTCCTCCTCTGTAACCCCTTCACTGACAGATACTTCCTCACCATCATCATCATCATCATCACTGTCTTACTTAACTCCTTCACTGCCAGACACTGTCCTTCTTCACTGCCAGACACTCTCCTTCCTCACCACCACCATCATCATCAACACCATCCGCTATAACCCCTTTACTGCCAGAAACTGCACCTTCTCACCACCATCACCACCATCATCCTCCTCTGTAACCCCTTCACTGCCAGACACTCCTCACCATCATCATCATCACCCTCCATAACCCCTTCACTGCCAGACACTCCTCTCCATCATCATCATCCTCTATAACCCCTTCACTGCCAGACACTCCTCTCCATCATCATCATCCTCTATAACCCCTTCACTGCCAGACACTCCTCTCCATCATCATCAACCTCCATAACCCCTTCACTGCCAGATACTCCTCACCATCATCATTATCATCATCATCATCACCCTCCATAACCCCTTCACTGCCAGACACTTCTCTCCATCATCATCATCCTCTATAACCCCTTCACTGCCAGACACTCCTCTCCATCATCTTCACCCTCTATAACCCCTTCACTGCCAGATACTCCTCACCATCATCATCATCATCAACCTCCATAACTCCTTCACTGCCAGATACTCCTCACCATCATCATTATCACCCTCCATAACCCCTTCACTGCCAGACACTCCTCACCATCATCATCATCACCCTCCATAACCCCTTCACTGCCAGACACTCCTCACCATCATCATCATCACCCTCCATAACCCCTTCACTGCCAGACACTCCTCACCATCATCATCATCACCCTCCATAACCCCTTCACTGCCAGATACTCCTCACCATCATCATTATCACCCTCCATAACCCCTTCACTGCCAGATACTCCTCACCATCATCATCATCACCCTCCATAACCCCTTCACTGCCAGACACTTCTCTCCATCATCATCATCCTCTATAACCCCTTCACTGCCAGACACTCCTCTCCATCATCTTCACCCTCTATAACCCCTTCACTGCCAGATACTCCTCACCATCATCATCATCATCATCAACCTCCATAACTCCTTCACTGCCAGATACTCCTCACCATCATCATTATCACCCTCCATAACCCCTTCACTGCCAGACACTCCTCACCATCATCATTATCACCCTCCATAACCCCTTCACTGCCAGACAATCCTCACCATCATCATCATTATCACCCTCCATAACCCCTTCACTGCCAGACACTCCTCACCATCATCATTATCACCCTCCATAACCCCTTCACTGCCAGACACTCCTCACCATCATCATCATCACCATCATCATCATCATCATCACCATCATCATCATCACCATCATCATCACCCTCCATAACCCCTTCACTGCCAGTCACTGCACCCTCCTCCTCAGCACACCATGATGAGATGATACAACAGATGCAGTGATCAGTAGTAGACAATCGTTCACAATGTAACATTTGATTAGACAGCTCCAGAGATGGAAGGAATTATAACACCCAGAGATTGTAGGTTGGTGCACCTCCATAGAGGGGGAGAAGCCCATGAAAGGTCCAATATAATGAATAAATGTCCTGTCTGTGTGTGCTAAGCTCAGAATCCATCCTCCCGGAGGGATCGTTGGATTGTGTTGCCAGCATCTGCATGCTCGGTCACAAGCTCGCTGTTCTATCGAATTGCATTGTGTGTGTGCTGATTGTGCACAGATTAGTAAATGGAAGCTGTCGTATCTGCCAGACACTGATCCGTGCATGTATGATTGTCTACTAGACCAATCAGATGGTGGATATCTACTCTAAATCATGTGTCTGGTGAGTGCGGGTGTTTGAAATTTACGTTGCTAAGAATACCAACCACCTACAATAAGAAGGCGGGGCAGCGGACATCTTGCTACACCAAACCCCGTTTGGAATTTCCGGACTATTTTAATCAATCGAGAGAGCTTATCTACTTAAATATAGTATAAAAAAACAAAAACGAGCAACCTGCGCAGTTACTTTGTTTGGTTGGTATTCTTAGCAACGTAAATTTCGTAAGTCTAATGCCGCGTACACACGAGCTGACTTTCCGACATACTTGGCCGGGCGGACCAGAGTCCGCCGAACAATCCGACCGCGTGTAGGCTCCGGCGGACTTTTCCGGCGGACTTTTTCCCAAAAGCCCACCGGACCTAGATTTGAAACATGTTTTAAATCTTTCAGTCGGACTCAGTTTCTGGCGGAAAGCCCGCTCGTCTGTATGCTGGTCCAACAGACCAGATACGACGCAAGGGCAGGGTATTGCATTTCGCGCTCGCTGCAATAGGAAAAACACATTTTCCTATTGCGGCAAGCGCGGGGCATACCAGGCCCTTAGGTCTGGTATGGATTATAAAGGGAAACCCCTACGCCGAAAAAAACGGCGTGGGGTCCACCCTAAAATCCATACCAGACCCCAATCCGAGCACGCAGCCCGGCCGGTCAGGAAAGGGGGTGGGGACGAGCGAGCGCCCCCCCCCTCCTGAACTGTACCAGGCCACATGCCCTCAACATGGGGGGTGGGTGTTTTGGGGGAGGGGGGGCGCCCTGCGGGCCCCCCCCACCCCGAAGCACCTTGTCCCCATGTTGATGAGGACAAGGGCCTCTTCCCGACAACCCTGGCCGTTGGTTGTCGGGGTCTGCGGGCGGGGGGCTTATCGGAATCCGGGAGCCCCCTATAATAAGAGGGCCCCCAGATCCCGGCCCCCCCACCCTATGTGAATGAGTATGGGGGGGACCCCAAGCCCAGAAGTCCGGACCTCCGCTGGCAAAAGAGCGGCCTGAAGACAGCGGAGGAGCCGGCCGAAGAACTGGAACACCGGGAGAAGAGGCTGGAGAGAGAGGAGAAGAACCAACCGGACTCTGGGAGAAGAGGAACCGGAGGGACCCCCAAAGCCGGAAGAAGACCACCGAAGCCGGAGGAAGACCCCCCCGGAGCTGTTTAATAAATTATTTTACAAACCTGTGTAGTGTGTTTTATTATTGACACTTTTTCCCTAGGTGAATGGGTAGGGGTACCATGTACCCCATACTCATTCACATAGGGTGGGGGGGCCGGGATCTGGAGGCCCTCTTATTATAGGGGGCTCCCAGATTCCGATAAGCCCCCCGCCCACAGACCCCGACAACCAACGGCCAGGGTTGTCAGGAAGAGGCCCTTGTCCTCATCAACATGGGGACAAGGTGCTTTGGGGTGGGGGGGCCCCGCAGGGCGCTCCCCCAAAGCACCCACCCCCCATGTTGAGGGCATGCGGCCTGGTACGGTTCAGGAGGGGGGGGGGCGCTCGGATCGGGGTCTGGTATAGATTTTAGGGGGGACCCCACGCCGTTTTTTCGGCGTAGGGGTTTCCCTTTATAATCCATACCAGACCAAAGGGCCTGGTATGCCCCGCGACGGGGCTCGCAAGGTGTCAATCTCGCCGATAAAAGCGGCAAGATTGATTTCCTTTTCTAGTCCCGTCGCACCTGAGTCACGTTCAAAATGAACGGACTTGTCCATGTGTGGGCAAGTCCGTTCATTCTGAAAGTCCGCCGTAACTCCGGCGAAAGTCAATCGGAAAGACGGGCGGACTTAGCCCACCAGAAAGTCCGGTCGTGTGTGGGCAAGTCCATTCGTTTTAAAGTCGGGCGCACCTGGCGGACAAAGTCTGTCGGAAAGTGTGCCAGACCAAGTATGCCAGAAAGTCCGATCGTGTGTACGCGGCATTAGTTGATTTCTGCCATGCGCATGCGCAGTAGATGGTCGAGCATTTTGTCAGGCAAATTCCTCCGTTCACCGACGTCACCCACTGAAGGCACGTATGACGCGTTGCGCATGTGCAGTGACCGCGGTTTGGCGATACAGCTGATTCCACGTCACAGGAAGTGACGTGGGTTGCACATTCTGCCAGGTTGCTCATTTTTGTCAGAACACGGGCAGTGAGAAAAGTGACTGTGCCAAGATTTTAGCTCACAGGATAGCTCAGGAAATCCCAGAAGTGTGCTTGAATAATTTAGCTACCTCTGGACCCTTAGAGGGTGCCACATTGTATGCAAGATTTGTATCTGCCTGTGTCTGTCTCCTTCCAGGCATCACCCTGGTGGCTGGTGGTATTGCAGTCTGCGATAACTGTTTTACTGTCTTGTTTTACCCTCCCGAATTAAGGTCTCTACTCGTTCCTCCTCCACCACACAGGCCCTTGTTAGCAAGTCACTATGGGGGGGGGGGGTGATCCTTGACAGTGACCCCTTCACTGAAGTAATTAGAAAAAGTCCTGAACAGCCGCACTTAAAATGATATGTTGCCTTTATTGAATAAAAGTCATCAAAGATACATGCCACAGCAGAAAAATGCAGGAAAGCTGACGCGTTTCACACTGTAGTCAGTGCTTAATCATAGCTATGATTAAGCACTGACTACAGTGTGAAACGCGTCAGCTTTCCTGCATTTTTCTGCTGTGGCATGTATCTTTGATGACTTTTATTCAATAAAGGCAACATATCATTTTGAGTGCGGCTGCCCAGGACTTTTTCCAATTACTTCATTGTACAAGCATTGCCAGCACCTGTGTGAAATCTTCCTGTAAGGTGATGATCGGGATGACGCCGATTCTGGTGGCATGGTTGGTGTACCCTGGGATAAACCTTCACCACTAATGTCTCTCATATATGGCTCATACAGGTTTGAAACAACATGCCAACATTTAGTTCTTGTACACACCAATGCATTGTATTAACACACACATTACCAAACTCCTTACTCACGTTGGTGCAATGCAATGCCATTCATTGGTGCATTGCCAAAAATGCTTCATGCACCCTTTTGGTGCATTTTAGTTCATTCGATTTAAAGTGGTTAGAAAACCTGACATATGCTCAGTGCAGGGACTATCCTCAGGTGATAAACAGAGATTAAACCAATCCTCCTACATACGTTGTACCTGTTTATCTGCAGTCGTCTCTCCTCTACATCCCTTCAAAATACTGAATTTATAAAGCTTGTCTGAGCTGTCAGAAAAAAACGGGGACAGAGAGCTGAAGTTACACTCTTCAGAGCTCAGTGAGGTGAGCTCCGAGAGGGAAGGGGCACTCCCAGTGCCAGGACAAGGTCCACTAGAGCCCAAGGCGAACATGGCAAATTTCACCCCCCCCAAGATGCACTAATCTGCATGCTCACCCCTTAAGCATAAATTCCCCGTCTTCCCAGTACAAATCTCCCCCCCTGCTCAAATCCCCCCTCCCAGCACAAATCTTTGCCGCCCCCCAGCACAAATCTTTGCTGCCCCCCAGCTCTCTCTCCCCATATGCCCCCAGCACAAATCCCCCCCCCCAAAAAAAAAGAAAAAAAATACCCGTCCTAGCACAAATCCTCTAAATCCTCTACACCTCAAATTTCTCTTACAAGCATAAATTCTTTCCTCCCCCAATCCAAATCCCCCCTCCCGCCACAAAGTCCCCTCACCCTATCCCCCGGCTAGAAAAAATCTCTCCCACAAATTTCCCCTCCTAGCAAAAAATACCCCCCAATCATCCCCTACTAGCATAAATCCCCCCCCCCCCCCAAAAAAAATATATATATATATATTTACCCTCTACCGTTTTGAAGAGTTTGGGATAAGGAGAATCCATCCCCGACAGGTCACCAAGAAGGGGAAAGGGGAAAAAAGGGAGATGGACTATCATGGTGCCAGTTTGAACAGAGTACACAAGATTCATAAAAAGATATATTTTATTAAGAGAAAATATTAAAATTTAGGATGATTATCCCTGAATAACATAAAAAGTTATACAGCTACACAGGGCTTTTTTTTCTGAGAAAATAGGTGCAGGAACTCAAGCACGACCCCTCAAAACAGCATCAAATAGTGAATGTGGACAAATTTCACTAACAGTGGGAGGGTCTTAAAGGGGCATTAGATACCAGGAGTGCAGTGTTAGTGCAGAGTTCAGTGGTGCGCTACTTACATAGTACAGAGTTCAGGGGTGCGCTACGTACATATTACAGAGTTCAGGGGTGCTCTACGTACATAGTGCAGAGTTCAGGGGTGCGCTACGTACATATTGCAGAGTTCAGGGGTGTGCTACGTACATAGTGCAGAGTTCAAGGGTGCGCTACAAACATAGTGCAGAGCTCAGGGGTGCGCTACAAACATAGTGCAGAGTTCAGGGGTGCGCTACGTACATAGTGCAGAGTTCAGGGGTGCGCTACGTACATAGTGCAGAGTTCAGGGGTGCGCTACATACATAATGAAGAATTTAGGGGTGCGCTACATACATAGTGCAGAGTTCAGGGGTGCTCTACATACATAATGAAGAATTTAGGGGTGCGCTACATACATAGTGCAGAGTTCAGGGGTGCTCTACATACATAATGAAGAATTTAGGGGTGCGCTACAAACATAGTGCAGAGTTCAGGGGTGCGCTACGTACATAGTGCAGAGTTCAGGGATGTGCTACAAACATAGTGCAGAGTTCAGGGGTGCGCTACATACATAGTGCAGAGTTCAGGGGTGCGCTACATACATAGTGCAGAGTTCAGGGGTGCGCTACATACATAGTGCAGAGTTCAGGGGTGCGCTACATACATAGTGCAGAGTTCAGGGGTGCGCTACATACATAGTGCAGAGTTCAGGGGTGCTCTACATACATAATGAAGAATTTAGGGGTGCGCTACAAACATAGTGCAGAGTTCAGGGGTGCGCTACGTACATAGTGCAGAGTTCAGGGATGTGCTACAAACATAGTGCAGAGTTCAGGGGTGCGCTACATACATAGTGCAGAGTTCAGGGGTGCGCTACATACATAGTGCAGAGTTCAGGGGTGCGCTACATACATAGTGCAGAGTTCAGGGGTGCGCTACATACATAGTGCAGAGTTCAGGGGTGCGCTACATACATAGTGCAGAGTTCAGGGGTGCTCTACATACATAATGAAGAATTTAGGGGTGGGCTATGTACATAGTGCAGATCTCAGGGGTGTGCTGCATACAGAGTACAGAGTTCAGGGGTGCGCTACACACAGAGTGCAGAGTTCAGCCTTCTTACCCAGCTGCTTACCTCTGCATCCCCCATCAACATTACACTTTCACCCCTCTTCAGGTCTGACCTCCGCATACAACCCTCCCCCAAACCGCATCAAATAGTGAATGTGTCACGGATAGTACTTACCGAGGCTGAGAGCGGCTCGCCCTTGCGACCACGCGCACTCTGTCCCCCAGAGGTGATACAGGGAACAGGTGGCACGTGGAGGCACGGGCCACCAGCAGGTGTGAGTTCTTCCCAACCATTGCTGGCCAGTAGAATATCCCCTCATTCCATCTTCCCAGATTTTAGCAACCAGGAGAACACCCCTTCCTTCCAGAACATTAGTAACCGCTGCAAGATACTGAAGGCCTTCGATTCAGTGAAGTGGGGTTACCTGTTTGGTCTCCTGGAGATAATGGGATTCGGGCCTACGTTCATATCCTGGGTGAAGCTGCTATACACTGACTCACTAATTAGGGTGAGGGTGAATGGAGTTATACCCGAACCCTTCCCTGTCCTCCAGGGGACCAGACAGGGGTGTCCGCTATCCCCTCTTCTCTTTGCCTTGGCCATAGAGCCCCTGGCGGCAAAACTGAGGGATAATCCTCACATGAAAGGACTTCAGGTGGGGGGGGATTGAGGAACGAGTTTCCCTTTATGCGGACGACATGCTCCTGTATCTACAAGATCCAGGTGCATCGTTATCCATGGCTTTCCGGTTCATACAGGAGTTCGGAGACTACTCTGGGTTCCGTATCAATTGGACCAAATCGTCCCTATTTTCTATTGATGGCACAAAGCTAGAGATATCCTGGGGGGCCTTGGATCCCCACAAGAATTCCACAACAATAGAGTCTATGTGTTTGAACAGTTTCACCGAAACATACATAGGCGAGTTCGAGAGAATGTACAGCAGCTTTGGAAGGAAAATTATTTTAAATAGGTTTATGTGACCCATCACTGTCAACGGCATGTTCCTCCAACGCCGTACCCTCTTACGAAGAGCCTCCAATACCGCTCTCAAATTGAGGTCCAGATACCCAGAAATGGGAAGCTGAACCACCACTCCCAGGTATTGATCGCAAAATTGATCGCTTGAAGATGGATTCATGATGGAACAACACACTTTGGGAATGTGGATAAGAATAATAAATACTGATATACCTTTATATAAAATGACATATGAGGCGAGGGGAGCCCCCACAAAAATTGTGTTATAGGTGGATTGACTCCAAAATACTTTAACAGACGAAGAAGAAGGGGGCAATAGAGACAAACGAATGTAGGCAATGATGAATATGAACAGAAATGTGATAGAGGAGAGGATACATACAATATTTCGGGTAGATTAGTGCTGAGGGAGGGAGGGAAGGGGGGGGGGAGGGAATTCATCTGTTTGTTATGGTTGACACTATGTTTCTATGGTTAGTGTCGACAATTCCGACACTCTTTTCTTTAGATATTTTTCTTTATTAAAAAAAAAAGAGCACACACTCAGGTTGGATGAATTAAAGGGATCTCTACCACATCCAGGAAGAACTATTAAATAGTGAATGTTGATGTTCTTTGTGAGTAGAGATAATATGATGTCTTTAATGCAATGTATGCCAACCTAATGCTTGAAGAATGAGATGTAACATGTCAATAAGCTCAATAAAAAACTTTGTTTAAAAAAAAACACTGCCAGATACTAGTGGCCAGTAGACTCTACCCCCTCCTCCTCCCAGACATTAGGGTCCAATAGAACGTCCTTCTTTTCACAGTAGAGGAATACACCCCCCCCCCCCCCACCCACCCAGACATTAGTAGCCTGTAGAGTCCCCATTCACCCTTTCCCAGGCGTTTGTTGCCAGTAGCATTAATCCCCTTGCCAGGCATTGACAGCTAGTGGAACCCCCCCCCCCCCTTCCTAATCCATTAGAGCCAGTCCTTTCTATGGGCCCCATTGGGGGCAATAATGGCAGGTAGAGTTTCCCATTCATATTATCAGTTTATAATAGTTAGAAGAATGTTCCCTTCCCCCTTTCCAAGTATTATTGGCTAGTAGAATAACCCATGCCCCTTCCCAGACATTAGTGACTAGTAAAGCCGCTACCCCCCCCCCCCCCCCCTTTCCCATCAGGCATTTGTGGCCAGAAGACTATCCCCTCTCCTCCCAGGCATTAGTGGCCAATAAAAACACCCTCCTCATTCCCTGGCCATGGTGGCCAGGAGCCAACCTCCCTCCCCATACCAGACATTTACAGCCATGTGACCTTCTCAGAGGAAATAGTAGCCATTAAAGTATTTCACCAGCCATTAGTGGCCAGTCCCCTTTCATTTCTCAGCATTAGTGGCCAACAGAACACCCCTCCTTTCCAAGCATTAAAAGCCAGCAGAATACCCCCCTCCCCTTTCCAGGTATTAGTGGCCATTCAAATACCCCCCCCCCCCCCCCCCCCATTTTCCAGGCATTAGTGGCAAGCAGAATACCCTCAAATTTCCTGCCATTAGTGGCCAACAGGCTACTCCCCCCTCTGCTTTCCAGGCATTAGTCGCAAGTAGAATACCCCTCCTATTCAAGCATTCGTGGCCAATAAAATATACCCCCCCCCCTTTTCAAACATTAGTGGCCAACAGAATAAGCCACCCCCCCACCCACCCCCCACATCCAAAAACTTAGTGGCCAGTAGAGTACACCCCCCCCCCCCCCACACACACACACACACGCACACACACACTTTGACAGGCAGTAATGACCAATATATATATATAATGTATATAAATGATAGGGGCGGCAACAATTTTCTAGAGATATATCCATCACATGCGATGAATCCAAGTACTTCTTTTGTTTTAAACAGCTGAAGTTTATTAATAAGGTAAAGTTACACATAAGTAATGTGCAATCTATCTCCATAATAGAAGTCACCATAAGTATAGTACAGTAGTGGTTAAAGCCATAAAAACAAAGGATTCCTATGTGAGACAATTTTACATTCACGCACCTCCCAACCTTTTGAGATGGGAATGAAGGACACCTATTAGCAAAAGCATGCAGGCATAGGACACACCCCCTGCCATGCCCCCTTAAAGGGGAATTATACAAAAAAATGTATTAGGTAAACCCACGAGTGTTTTTTTTTTTTTTTTTTACCACTACTATTCCTTTATATCGGCTTTTGAAATTTACAAATGCAGCAATTTAGAAACAGGTTGAAAGGTTTAGCTCTGGGAAACACTTTTTTAAAAAGGTAAAAAGTGCATTTTATTTACAACTATATAGATCAGACCAAAATGAGGGACAAATTAGGGGGAAAGAGGGACAGAGGGACATTGTCCCAAATCAGGAACAGTCCCTCGAAATCAGGAACAGTCCCTCGAAATCAGGAACAGTCCCTCGAAATCAGGGGAGCTATGCATCCAGGCGCTGAGCCTGCGACAGATCGATTGAAGAATCCCACCGTATGGTTCATGAGGACAGTCATTAGGGTGGAGCGGAGGGTCTATATTATAAGGTTGTTGTTGTTTTTGTTTTGTTTTTGTAATTCAGGCACATCTTATGTACATGAATCTGCCGCAGCCACCGACATTCATCGTACGGACGCAGAATTCCCAGGAATGTTCCATGTTCTCAGTTCACCTATTTAAAGATCAATAAAGTGATAATTTGTCACCACAGTAAAGTCCTCAGAACCAAGAGATCCTCTCTGGGCGGTCAGGGGTTAACTACACTGCCCTCAACCAAGATGGCTGCCCAGAACCCTGGCCGTGGGGGGGGGGGGGGTTGTTACTTCCTGTGGGAGGGACTCTGGAAGTGCTGCACTGCTGTACGAAACTTGCTGGGAAGAGTTGCACTGTGTCACATTGACTGGATGTGATCACCGTCAGATCCGTGTGTGTGTGTGATCGGTGACAGATATGTGTGTGATTAATAATAGATTGGTGATAGGTAAGTGACAGATCGGTGTGATTGGTGACAGATCAGAGTGTGATTGATAATAGATTGATGATAGATCAGTGATAGGTCGGTGTGTGATTGATGATCCATTGGTGACAGTAACTTATTACATTACATAGTGATTGGTGTGTGATTGATGACAGATCGGTGTGATCGGTGACAGATCAGAGTGTGATTGATAATAGATTGGTGACAGATCGGTGTGATTGGTGTGTGATTGATGACAGATCGGTGACAGATCAGAGTGTGATTGATAATAGATTGGTGACAGATCGGGGTGTGATCAGTGCCAAATCAGTGTGTGATTGATGATCAATTGGTGATAGATCAGTGACAGGTCGGTGTGTGATTGATGATAGATTGGTGATAGATCTGTGTGTGACTGGTAATAAATTGGTGAGAGATCGGTGTGATCGGTGACAGATCTGTGTGTGACTGGTAATAAATTGGTGATAGATCGGTGTGATCGGTGACAGATCAGTGTGTCATTGATGATAGATTGGTGACAGATCGGTGTGATCGATGACAGATCGGTGTGTCATTGATGATAGATTGGTGATAGATCGGTGTGATCGGTGACAGATCGGTGTGTCATTGATGATAGATTGGTGAGAGATCGGTGTGATCGGTGACAGATCGGTGTGTCATTAATGATAGATTGGTGATAGATCGGTGTGATCGGTGACAGATCGGTGTGTCATTGATGATAGATTGGTGATAGATCGGTGTGATCGGTGACAGATCGGTGTGTCATTGATGATAGATTGGTGATAGATCGGTGTGATCGGTGACAGATCGGTGTGTCATTGATGATAGATTGGTGATAGATCGGTGTGATCGGTGACAGATCGGTGTGTCATTGATGATAGATTGGTGAGAGATCAGTGTGATCGGTGACAGATCGGTGTGTCATTGATGATAGATTGGTGATAGATCGGTGTGATCGGTGACAGATCGGTGTGTCATTGATGATAGATTGGTGAGAGATCGGTGTGATCGGTGACAGATCGGTGTGTGTGGTGTAGTCGGTAACATGTCGGTGGAATGGCGGCTCCGATCGTCTCTTCCAGGCCCCTCCTTGTCCGCACTGCTCCTGGGGGTCGGTGTCACCTGGGGCTGCTACTACCTGCACTACATCTGTAAGGTCAGTGTCACCGTCTGTCATGTCCATCCTCAGGACTCCGACAGTCATTGATGGGGGGGGATGTCAGATCCAGGACAGATCTGAGACACATACACTGTGAGGTCGGATCTGGCCAGGATCGAGGTTTGGATGTGGATGGATTGGGGAGGGATTAGATTCTCTGTTAGCAGTTTATTCCTCTCCATGTCCTCGCTAGGGAGATTCACCCTCTGTCTGTCCTGGTGTCACCGAGACAGGAAGCGATGAGAAATTCTAAATGTTGTCACCAGAACAGGAAGTAGTGAGAAATACAAAATGTTGTCACCAGAACAGGATGTAGTGAGAAATACAAAATGTCGTCAACAGGAAGTAGTGAGAAATCCAAAATGTCACTAGAACAGGAAGTAGTGAGAAATTCAAAATGTCATCACCAGAACAGGAAGTAGTGAGAAATTCAAAATGTCGTCACCAGAACAGGAAATAGTGAGAAATACAAAATGTTGTCACCAGAACAGGAAGTAGTGAGAAATTCAAAATGTCATCAGGACAGGAAGTAGTGAGAAGTTCAAAATGTCGTCACCAGAACAGGAAGTAGTGAGAAATTCAAAATGTCGTCACCAGAACAGGAAGTAGTGAGAAATTCAAAATGTCGTCACCAGAACAGGAAGTAGTGAGAAATACAAAATGTTGTCACCAGAACAGGAAGTAGTGAAAAATTCAGAATGTCGTCACCAGAACAGGAAGTAGTGAGAAATTCAAAATGTCATCACCAGAACAGGAAGTAGTGAGAAATTCAAAATGTTGTCCCCAGAACAGGAAGTAGTGAGAAATTCAAAATGTTGTCACCAGAACAGGAAGTAGTGAGAAATTCAAAATGTTGTCACCAGAACAGGAAGTAGTGAGAAATTCAAAACCAGAAAGAGAAGTGATGAGAAATTGAAAGTGTTGTCACCAGATCATGAAGTGATGAGATATCCTCCGATGGGGACACCTGATCCAGTATTACAATGGAATATGGAAAGTAATAATAACCTGACGGGGTACACCCCCCCCCATCCATAACACAGAGGATGGCCTATACACTGTACATTTATATATACAGAGAACGCACATTACAACATCTCTCCTGTCCACCCATCTCCTGTCTGTGATTGGTTGCAGAGACCACGATTGGTGGCGGCAGGACATTTCCGCCAGTTCCTGGAGTCTTACTGCCCCGTGGTGAAGAGCGACTACCGACCGACGTTCTGGTGTGTAGGGGGGAGACTCCAGACCATCGTCCGAGTATTACTGCTATCCCGACCACCACCTACCTACAGGAAGTAAGTGACAGGGATGCTTTATAAAGGGGGACTCTTCCCGGGTCTGTACACCTGCTGTGCCCATTATGAGGGGTTCCCCCCATCCCTGTGCCGAGTTCCTGTGTCTTTATACCTGCTGTGCCCATTATGAGGTGTTCCCACCATCCCTGCGCTGAGTTCCCAGGTCTGTACACCTGCTGTGCCCATTATGAGGGGTTCTCACCATCCCTGTGCTAAGTTCCTGGGGTCTGTACACCTGCTGTGCCCATTATGAGGAGTACCCACCATCCCTGTGCCGAGTTCCTGTGTCTGTACACCTGCTGTGCCCATTATGAGGGGTTCTCACCATCCCTGTACTGAGTTCCTAGGTCTGTACACCTGCTGTGCCCATTATGGGGGGTTCCCACCATCCCTGTGCTAAGTTCCTGGGGTCTGTACACCTGCTGTGCCCATTATGAGGAGTACCCACCATCCCTGTGCCGAGTTCCTGTGTCTGTACACCTGCTGTGCCCATTATGAGGGGTTCTCACCATCCCTGTACTGAGTTCCTAGGTCTGTACACCTGCTGTGCCCATTATGAGGGGTTCCCATCATCCCTGTGCCGAGTTCCTGTGTCTGTACACCTGCTGTGCCCATTATGAGGGGTTCCCACCATCCCTGTACTGAGTTCCTAGGTCTGTACACCTGCTGTGCCCATTATGGGGGGTTCCCACCATCCCTGATCTAGTGTAATGGTGTCTGTGTTCTTTTCTTAGAATTTTATAGGAATATGGTGATTAGTATTATATGGAGTGATGAGGGAGGGGGAGGGTAACAATGGTCCACATTGGGTGTCCCATTATCTCGGTACGCCCCATTCTTATCTATGAATAGACATTTTAGTCGGGGCTCCTCCGGCATTCTCTGGTGATCTATACAGATGACATCGGATGATTTCAGATCTCTCAGACGCTGCGCTGTGATTGGACAAATTCTGATCTCTTCTTCTAAAGTTCTCAAACTAAAAGCAGACTAAAGTCCGGCCATGTGTGGGGGGTGGGGAGGAGTCATTGGAGGTTCTGTATTCCGGAGGTCAATGTACACCCGGGGCCAACATCCACCCACTGCACCTTACACCGCCACAGTATATGGGGCAACATCCACCCACTGCACCTTACACCGCCACAGTATATGGGGCAACATCCACCCACTGCACCTTACACCGCCACAGTATATGGGGCCTTGTTAGGACAACATCCAGACTGATGTCTTTATATGAAGGTAGAAATATAATGTCTTCTAAATATTCCCAGTTTGGTGTTTTGGAGGGTCAGATGATGTTCTGATTACCATCGCCGGCATTGATCACCATTCCTGACACTGATCACCATCCCTGGTACTGATCACTATTCCCGGTATTGATCATCCTCACCGGGATTGATCACCATTCCTGACACTGATCACCATCCCTGGTACTGATCACTATTCTCGGTATTGATCACCCTCACTGGCATTGATCACCATCCCTGGTACTGATCACCATTGCCAGTACTGATCACCATCACCGGCATTGATCGCCATTGCCGGCATAGATCACCATTCCTGACACTGATCACAATCCCTGATACTGATCACTATTCTCAGTATTGATCACCCTCACTGGCATTGATCACCATCCCTTGTACTGATCACCATTCCCGGCACTGATTACCATCACCGGCATTGATCACCATCCCTGACACTGATCACTATTCCCGGTATTGATCACCCTCACTGGCATTGATCACCATCCCTGGTACTAATCACCATTCCCAGTACTGATCACCATCACCGGCATTGATCACCGTCCCTGGTACTGATCACCATAAGCGGCATTAATCACTATTCCTGACACTGATCACAATCCCTGTTACTGATCACAATCCCTGCCACTGATAACTATTCTCGGTTCTGATCTCCCTCACCGGCATTGATCACTATTCCTGACACTTATCACCATCCCTGGTACTGATCACTATTCTCGGTATTGATCACCCTCACTGGGATTGATCACCATTCCTGACACTGATCACCATCCCTGGTACTGATCACCATTCCCCATACGGATCACCCTCACTGGCATTGATCACCATTCCTGACACTGATCACAATCCCTGGTACTGATCACTATTCCCGGTATTGATCACCCTCACTGGTATTGATCACCATTCCCAGTACTGATCACCATCACCAGCATTGATCACCGTCCCTGGTACTGTTCACCATAAGCGGCATTGGTCACCATTCCCGGCATTGATTACCATCACCGGCATTGATCACCATCCCTGACACTGATCACTATTCCCAATATTGATCACCCTCATTGGCATTGATCACCATTCCTGACACTGATCACAATCCCTGGTACTGATCACCATTCCCCGTACTGATCACCCTCACTGGGATTGATCACCATTCCTGACACTGATCACTATTCCCGGTACTGATCACCCTCACTGGCATTGATCACCATCCCTGGTACTGATCACCATTCCCGGTACTATTCACCATCACCGGCATTGATCACCATCCCTGACACTGATCACCATTCTTGGCACTGATCACCATCACCGACATTGATCACCATCCCTGATACTGATCACCATTCCAGTACTGATCACTAGCATTGATCACCATCTCCAGCACTGATCACCATCCCTGGCATCTTTCACCATCCTTGCCAGGGCCGCCGATAAGGGGGTACCACTGGTCTTTCTGTACAGGACCCGGGCCCCACCAGTTCAAAAGGAGGGCCTGGGCAGCTAAAAAGCAAAAGGAAGGGGAACCTGTACAGGAGGGGGGTGATCAGTGCGGCGGGGTGGCATTTACTGGAACCTATCCTCTGTAGCTTCCCCCGCAGCAGCTGAAAGCCGGCGGGAGGGAGAGGAGAAGAAGCCAGATTTCAGCTGCTGCAGGGGGCAGCTACAGAGGATAGGTTCCAGTAAATGCTGCCACCCCCATCACCCCCTCCTGTACAAGTTCCCCTTCCTCCTGCTGCCTGGGCACTCCTGGGTGCCCCCCTGTTACACCCCCTCCTTCCCCTGCAGCGCTTCCGGCCTTCTTCTCTCTCCCACCGGCTGCTGCAGGGAATGGGTGTCAGGATGGAGAGTGGGGGAAGGGGCCGATAAATATGTCATGTTGTGTGAGAGGAGACAGACCCGGCTTCTGGGCTCAGGAGATGGATAGGTTCCTGTATGGATGCTGGCAGGGGGAACACGGTAGCCGCTCGTCTATTTATAATGAGTTAAGGAGCTGTAAAATAGAGGAGCGCTTACATTTGTATGTAATGCATAATAATACATGAGGACAAGGTCTAGCAGTGAGCATGCTGGGCGGGACAGTGTGTATTATGCCCCTCCCACATGCGATACATCGGCTTATCATAAATCGATGAGCTGTGCTATATATCAATGTGTGTATGTGTATATATGGTATATATGACAATGTCTCCTGTTGTGTCCTCTCACAGCGAGGTGATCAGCACGGCAGATGGTGGTCAGATATCTCTGGATTGGACTGACAATGAGGGCAGCGCACAATTCCCAGAATCCTCCTCTCGTCCTACAGTCCTCCTATTACCGGGACTGACCGGGAACAGCCATCAGTCCTACATCCTGCACCTGGTACAGCGGGCCCGCACTGATGGATACAGGTGAGACCTTCCATGAGAGCCAATCACAATCCAGCTCTGACCAGAGTGCACAGTGAATGGAGAGATCTGATTGGCTGTTATGTGGGTAGTGCACCGTATAGTAGGTGAGTGGTGGGTCTCCTCATCCACAGTGATCACATACAGTTCATAGTTCTTTTATATAACATCAGCCAATAAGATAGGAGGAGAGTTTTTAGACGCAACAGATGTAGAGCAATGCGAAGGATCCGGTATATTCCGATACTAATTATAATAGCGTGGGTTTTTGTCCGCCAGACTAGCATACAGACGAGCGGATTTCTGGGTCCGGCGGAATTACGACGTAAAGATTTGAAGTATGTTCCAAATCTAAAGTCTGTCAGATTTTCAACTGGAAAAGTCCGCTGAAGGTCCGATGAAGCCCACACACGCCGGACTCGTCTGGTCGAAAAGTCCGACCGTGTGTACGCTGCATCAGGGTCACTACATGAACAATACAATCCCATTAATAGAAGACCAGATGTATTCATCTACTCATAATCCAAGATCTACTCCAGTTACTTCATCCTACTTATCCTAAGGGCCACCATACTCAATACAATGTAACAATTTCTCCCAATGACACCAATAATGGGGCACATTTTCTCCTACTGACACCAATGATGGGGGGATTGTTTACTCCCACTGATGCTGGGACATTTTTTACTCCCAATGGCCACAAACTTGCGGTCCTAAAGTATGATGGACTGTAAAGAAAATTTTAGAAAATTTGGAGACACCTGATCTACACCCATTACCCGATTCTGTGTCCCTCTGGGGAGATTTCCCTTCACTTTCTGTCTAAAAGACACAACAAACAGGAAGTGAGAGGACATCCCTCCAAAGTGAGGGAAAGCCCCTCCTAGACAGTCATCACCAGAATCTGTGTCCCCATTGGAAGATTTCCGGTTCTGGTGGCAACTCCTGATTTTGGATCTTCCCAGCTGACAATGGTCACAGGACAAAGCGAGTCCCGAATCTCCATAGCGGGAACACAGACAGCAAGAGAAGCCTAACAGGAGCTCTAGTCCTTCACCGTCCTAAACTAAGGAAGATACTTTGGCTTTGGATACAGTTTTGGGTTTGATAAGTTGCCGCAAATTTATAAGCCGAAATGTATGGCACCTAAACTCATCAGCGGGCCAAGGTGGGCGCAGGAGTTCTGCACACGTTAGCTGGCTTTATGAAAAGTCTGTCTCTCTTGGCAGGTGCGTGGTGTTCAATAATCGTGGTTTTGGAGGAGAGGAGCTCCTGGTGAGTGCTAGACATTGGTGGCGGCAGTGGAGATCCGGGGGACGGCAGTTGTTATAAGTCTCCTTCTCTTTGCAGACTCATCGAACGTTCTGTGCCTCTAACACTGAAGACCTGAGCAGGGTGGTGGAACATGTCCGGAGTCGCAACCCCGGGGCCCCTCTGCTGGCAGTGGGGGTCTCGCTGGGCGGGTGAGTCCAGCAGAGCATTATGTACACGTGTATTTGGTGGTTTGAGTTCTTCTTTAAACTCTGGAGGAATTGAATGATGGAGGCCCTCTCCATGTGAAACTAGAGAAAAGTGTTGCCCAAGTTTAGGCTTTAAGCCACAATATTATTGTATGTCCTTGTAGAAGGAGATAAGAGTCCAACAGTAACCCAAGAGGTAAAGGAAGCATCATGTGTCCCTTAACCCTGATGACGGAACTTTGAGAAAGAAATATCACCGCTCCAGGCAGGTCAATCAGGAACAAACCTCTCCTCTAGACTGGAAGACACAGGTGCTGGCAATGCTTGTAGCAATGAAGTTTGAGAAAAATCCTGGACAGGCGCACTCAAAAAATTATTTTCCCCTTTATTAAGTGAAAAATCAACAATGCATGCTACAGCGGAACAGACAGGGAGGCAGAACTTTGAGGTTGGAGGTTCCATATTTCAGCTATTTATTCCTCCCTCTAGGATGGTTCTCCTGAATTATTTGGCCTCTACCGGCTCCAGGTCTCAGCTCCAGGCTGCGCTGGTGTTCTCCACCCCCTGGGACGTGTTTGTATCCACCTCCTCACTGGAGAGGCCACTAAATTACCTCCTGTTCAACCGAAAACTGGCCTCTGGCCTGCGGAACACCATGCTTAAGTAAGTGATGGCCACCAACCATATAACAGTGTGGGATTAGTTGGTCCATGGTTGACCTTTTGTTGGCATCTTACTCTGCAATATCTCTTTCTATGTCCATGGCTCGTTTTCTTTCATCACAGGTACCGGGATATCATTGGAAAGGTTCTGGATGTGGAACATATATTACAGGTGAGATCAGAGTCCCAGGAAGGATTCGGAATGTTCCGGACCCCAGGGTCCAAAATGTACTCATAGATAAAAGAGGTAAAGGAGGTTAAGGGAACATTCTAGAAAATCGGTGCATCATCTAGAATTACTTAGAGGGAGGAAAAGAGGTCACTGGGCAAATTTTCATAAATACAGGACAGGCAGGCTTCAAGAAGCCGATCCAGCTAGACTGAGGTGGGGATGGGATCATTATTAAGGAGTCTGAAAGAAGGAGTTCCTAGGAGGACATTGAAGGGGTTGTAAACCCTCGTGTTTTTAAACCTTAATGCATTCTATGCATTAAGGTGAAAAAACTTCTGACGGTGACCGGCCCCCTAGTCCTCCTGTTTTACTCACCTGAGCCCTGTAATTCCCACGGCGGAGACGCGCTCTTCCTCTCTGTCTGGGGTTCTCGGCTCTTGATTGGATAGATTGATAGCAGCGCAGCCATTGGCTCCCGCTGCTGTCAATCAAATCCAATGATGCGGGCGCCGGGGGCGGGGCCGAGTCCTACATACTGCGTCTATGGATGCAAATGCTGGACTCGGGAGCATGCCCTCAAGGTAACCCCCCGGAAGAGCGCTTCTCCTAGAGGGTTATCTGATGCAGGGAGGAGCTGATAGCGCTGCCGAGGGGCCCCAGAAGAGGATGGTCGGGGCCACTCTGTGCAAAATGAACTGCACAGTGGAGGTAAGTACCCTGTTTCCCCGAAAATAAGACCTAGCGTGATTGTCAGTAATGGCTGCAATATAAGCCCTACCCCCCAAATAAGCCCTACCCTGTTTCCCCAAAAATAAGCCCTACCCTGAATATAAGACCTACAAGGATGGTTCTCCTGAATTATTTGGCCTCTACCGGCTCCAGGTCTAGGGCTTATTTGGGGGGTAGGGCTTATATTGCAGCCATCACCGACAATCACGCTAGGTCTTATTTCCGGGGAAACAGGGTATGACATGTTTGTTATTTTAAAAAAAAGAACGAAGCTTTGCAATCACTATAGAGAAGTCTGTTGGGGAAAGAGTTTCGAAGAGAGGGAGCTCTAGAGAAGTCTATTAGAATTTCTGTGAGGAGAGGAAGATCTAGAGGAGACTTTTGGGTGAAGTTTCATGAAGGAATGAGTTCTTGAGAGGGATTGGGGGGGAGGGGGGGGGCTTTAGAGAAGTTCCCTCCTCTTCTTGGAGGGAAGAGTTCATGGGTGGAGAGGAAACTCTAGAGAAGTCTAATGGAGGGAAGAGTTCCTGGGAGGAGAGGGAGCTCTAGTGAAGTCAAATGGAGGGAAGAGTTCCTAGGAGGAGAGGAAGCTCTAGAGAAGTCTGTTGAGGAAAGGGTTTCTGTGAGGAGAGGAAGCTCTAGAACAGTCCTTTGGGTGAAGTTTGATGAAGGAAGGAGTTCTCAAGAAGGGAGTAAGCTCTAGAGAAGCCTGATGGCGGAAGGAGTTCCTAGTAAAGAGGGGAAGCTTTAGAGAAGTCTGATGGAGGGAGGACTTTCTGGGAGGAGAGGAAGCTCTAGAAAATTCTAATGGAGGAAGAAACACCTGGGAGGAGAAGAAGATCTAGAGTAATCTGATGGAGGAAGGAGTTCCTGGAAGGAGAGAAAGCAGTAGAGAAATATGATGGAGAAGGAAGATTCTGGGTGGTGAAGCACCTTTATAGAGGTCTGGTGGGGGAAAGAGTTTCAGAATGGGGAGGAAGCTCTAGAGTAGTCTGATGAAGGAAGGCGTTTAAGAGGGGAGGGTAATCTCTAGAGAAGTCTGAGGAGTTCCTGGTGGGAGAGGAAGTCCTAGAGAATTGTGAAAAGACAGAGGAGCTTAAGCCCTAAAGAAGCCTGATAGGGGAATGAGTTCTTGGTACCAAACTCTAGAAAGGCCTGATGAAGGGAGAAGAGTAAGCTCTAGAGAAGCCTGATAAGGGAGTTCCCAGGAAGAGAAGACACTTTAGAGAAGTCTGATGGCGAGAGGAGTTCCTGGTAAGAGAGGAAGCTCTAGCGAAGTTTAATAGCGGGAAGAGTTCCTGGAAAGAGAGGAAGGCTCAAGAGAAGTCAGATAGAGGGAGGAGTTGCTAGGAAGAGAGAAAGTTCTAGGGAAGTCTGATAGAGGGAGGGGTTCCTGGGAGGAGAGGAAGCTCTTGAGAGGCCTGAGGGAGGAGTTCCTGGGAGGAGAGGAAGCTTTAAAAAAAGCCTGATGAAGGAAGCAGTTCCTAGTAGGAGAGAAAGCTCTACAGAAGCCTGATGAAGGAAGGAGTTCCCGAGAAGAGAGGAAGCTTTAGAGAAATCTGATGGCGGCAGAAGTTCTTGGTAGGAGAGGAAGCTCTAGGGAAGTCTGATGGAGGAAGGAGCTCCTGGAAAAGTGGAGATTCTAGAGAAGTCTGATAGAGGGAAAGGTTCCTGGAGGCAGGAGTTCCTGGTAGGAGAGGAGGCAGGAGTTCCTGGTAGGAGAGGAGGCAGGAGTTCCTGGTAGGAAAGGAAGCTCTATAGAAGCCTTATGGGGAAAGGAATTCCTAGCAGCAGAAGAAACTCTAGAGAAGTCTTTAGGGGGAAGGGGTTTCTGGGAGAAGAGGATGCTTTAGAGAAGTGCCTTATGGGTAGAAGAGGATACCGAGGTGGCATTGGCTGGGTGTCCAGTATATCAGGAGAGAAAGCTCTAGAAAAGCTTGGCTAAGGGAGGAGAGGAAGATCCTAAGAAGCCTGACGAATGAAGGAGTTCCTGGTAGGAGAGAAGGCTCTAGAGAAGCCTGATGAAGGAAGGAGTTCCCAGGAATAGAGGAAGCTTTAGAGAAGTCGAATGGAGGGAGGAGTTATTAGGAGGAGAGAAAGCTCCAGAGAGGCCTGATGGAAAGAAGAGTTCCTGGGAGGAGAGGAAGCTCTAAAGAAGCCTAATGGACGAAGCAGTTCCTGGTAGGAGAGAAAGCTCTACAGAAGCCTAATAAAGGAAGGAGTTCCCAGGAAGAGAGGAAGCTTTAGACAAATCTGATGGAGGGAGGAGTTCCTGGTAGGAGAGGAAACTCTAGCAAAGTCTAATGGAGAGAAGAATTCCTGAGCAAGCTCTAGAGAAGTCTGATGTAGGGAGGAGAGTGAGCTCTAGAGAAGCCTGATGAAGGAAGGAGTTCCCAAGAAGAGAGGAAGCTTGAGAGAAGTTGGATGGCAGGAGGAGTTCTTGGGAGGAGAGGAAGCTCTACAGAGGCCTAATAAAGGAAGAAGCTTCCTGGAAGAGAGTAAGCTTTAGTAAAATATAAAGAAGGGAGGGGTTCCTGGTAGGAAAGGAAGCTCTAGCGAGGTTTTATGGAGGGAAGTGTTCCTGGGATGAGAGGAAAGCTCTAGAGAAGTCTGACAGAGGTAGGGGTTCCTGGGAGGAGGAAAAGCTCTACACAGGCCTGATGGAGGGAGGAGAGGAAGCTCTAGAGAAGCATTATGGCGGAAGGAATTCCTAGTAGGAGAGGAAACTTTTAGAGATGTCTTTAGGGGGAAAGTTCCTGGGAGGAGAGGAAGCTCTAGAGAAGTCGGTTTTGGGTAGAAAAGGATACTGGGGTCGCGTTGGCTGGCTGTCCAGTATATCAGGAGAGAACGCTCTAGAAAAGTCTGATGAAGGGAGGAGTTTGTTGGCCTTTTAGAAGAAGTCTTTTGGGAGGAAAGAGTTCCTGGGAGGAGAGGAAGCTCTAGAGAAGTTGGTTATGGGCAGAAGAGGACACTGGGGTGGCATTGTCTAGGTGTCCATAAGGCTCGTTCTATATGATGGAACGATGATGCTGAACTATTCTAAAGTTCTGGTCACAGATGTCAGTGTTCAGAGTCCTGTGGACCCAAAAATATTATCAGAGCCCAAGAACATGTTTCTCATTAGAACCCAACTGGAGCTCTCCTCCTCTGCCTCGCATTCTTCATCCTTGGTTGTTTTCTGATTGCAGTCTCGCTCTATTCGGGAATTTGATGAGCGATACACCTCCGTTGTCTTCGGTTACCAGTCATGTGATGACTATTATCATCACGCCAGTCCCTGCAAAAAGCTGGGGAAAGTGAGGACGCCAGTATTGTGTGTGAATGCTGAGGATGACCCTTTCTCCCCCCTGCAAGGTAAGTCCCCATCCTCTCCGGGACCTCGGAGGGCTCTGCTGCCTCTTACAGACAAGCAGTTGGGTCCTACAGAACATCCAGAGTGTGACTGGTCTATGTAGACAATAATGCCCCAAACATCTGTTCACCATTTTACTATGTCGGCCATCCATTGTATGTACAGCTAGTATAAGAACTGGTCTTTATATCACCTTCCTGAAATACACTATATTGTCAAAAATTTGAGACGCCTGCCTTTACATGAACTTTAACCGCTTGCGGACCAGCCGCCGCAGTTTTACTGCGGCAGGTTGGCTCTGCTGCGTGAAATCACGTTATTGTACGTGATCTCGCGAGGTCCGCATAGCAGGCGCGTGCGCGCCCGCCCCGAGCCCTGTGAGTATGTCCTCGGGGATACCCGCGATCGTCTCACTGAGAGGAAGATTGGGGAAATGCTGATGTAAACAAGCATTTCCCCGTTCTGCCGAGTGATACTGACCTGTAATCGGGAGCGGTGATCAGTGTCGTGCCACACATAGCCCCTCACAGTTAGAATCACTCCCTAGGACACACTTAACCCCTTCACTGCCCCCTAGTGGTTAACCCCTTCACTGCCAGTCACATTTACACAGTAATCAGTGCATTTTTAATCGCACTGATCCCTGTATAAATGTGAATGGTCCCAAAATAGCGCCAAAAGTGTCCGATGTGTCCGCCATAATGTCGCAGTCATGATAAAAATCGCTGATTGCCGCCATTACTAGTAAAAAAATATTATTAATACCAAGTGCCATAAAACTATCCCCTATTTTGTAGACGCTATAACTTTTGCGCAAACCTATCAATAAACACTTATTGCGTTTTTTTTTTTTTTTACCAAAAATATGTAGAAGAATACACATCGGCCTAAACTGAGGGAAAAAATGTTTTTTTATACATTTTTTGGTGATATTTATTATAGCAAAAAGTAAAAAATAATGCGTTTTTTTTTTTCAAAATTGTCGCTCTTTTTTGTTTATAGCGCAAAAAACTGCAGGGGTGATCAAATACCGCCAAAAGAAAGCTCTATTTGTGGGGAAAAAAGGACGTCAATTTTGTTTGGGAGCCACGTTGCACGACCGCGCAATTGTCACTTCAAGTGACGCAGTGCCAAATCGCAAAAAGTGCTCTGGTCAGGAAGGGGGTAAATCCTTCGGGGGCTGAAGTGGTTAAAGGCATCCCAGTCTTAGTCCGTAGGGTTCGATATTGAGTTGGCCCACCCTTTGCAGCTATAACAGCTTCAACTCTTCTGGGAAGGCTGTCCACAAGGTTTAGGAGTGTGTCTAAGGAAAAGTGCTGTCACTCTATAACAGGAAGTGCCTGAACAAGGCAGGATTGCCAGTTAGTCGTTATCACTTTGGGCAGACTTGACCTCCACTGAGCATGCTCCCAGTGTTCGATCATAAGTATTGTGCAATGTATCAGTGCCCAAATGGCTGCAATGCAAGATACACTATATTGTCAAAAGTATTGGGACACCTGCCTTTACACGCACATGAACTTTAATGACATCCCAGTCTTAGTCCTTAGGGTTCAATAGTGAGTTGGCCCACCCTTTGCAGCTATAACAGCTTCAACTCTTCTGGGAAGGCTGTCCACAAGGTTTAGGAGTGTGTCTATGGGAATGTTTGACCATTCTTCCAGAAGCGCATTTGTGAGGTCAGCCACTGATGTTGAAAAAGAAGACCTAGCTCGCAGCTTTAATTCATCCCAAAAGTGTTCTATCAGGTTGAGGTCAGGACTGTGCAGACCAGTCAAGTTCCTTCACCCCAAACTCGCTCATCCATGTCTTTATGGACCTTGCTTTGTACACTGGTGGGCAGTCATGGTGGAACAGGAAGGGATCATACCCAAACTGTTCCCACAAAGTTGGGAGCATGAAATTGTTCAAAGGGTCTTGGTATGCTGACGCCTTAAGAGTTGCTTTCACAGGAACTAAGGGGCCAAGCCCAACCACTGAAAAACAACCCCACACCATAATCCCCCCCTCCACCAATTGATTTGGACCAGAGCACAAAGCAAGGTCTATAAAGACATGGATGAGCGAATTTGGGGTGGAGGAATTTGACTGTCCTGACTTCAACCCGATAGAACACCTTTGGGATGAATTAGAGCGGAGACTGTGAGCCAGGCCTTCTTGCCCAACATCAGTGCCTGACCTCACAAATGCTCTTCTGGAAGAATGGTCAAACATTCCCATAGACACACTCCTAAACCTTGTGGACGGCCTTCCTAGAAGAGTTGAAACTGTTATAGCTGCAAAGGGTGGGCCAACTCAATATTGAACCCTACGGACTAAGACTGGGATGCCATTAAAGTTAATGTGCGTGTAAAGGCAGGCGTCCCAATACCTTTGACAATCTAGTGTATCTTGCATTGCAGCCATTTAGGCATTGATACATTGCACAATACTTATGATCTAACACTGGGAGCATGCTCAGTGGAGGTCAAGTCTGCCCAAAGTGATAACAACTAACTGGCAATCCTGCCTTGTTCGGGAACTTCCTGTTATAGAGTGACAGCACTTTTCCTTTCTCCAAATTGCTCTCACCCTGTCACACAAGCTTCCGATGGAGACCACAAGCGGCCATTTCAGCACACATTACACAGACATGGTCCACTTCAGGAAACCTGCCCTGAGAAATCTTATGCAGCCATCGGTGAAATGCATGTAGACAGAAAGTAGCTGCAAAGAGGCTGCAGAAGATCAGCACATCATCCGTTGCTCCAAAATTCTGGAGAAGCCACACTATTCAGATAATGACCGGCCTTCCTGAACCAAGAACTTGACTCTGCCCTTTGGCCAGTGAGGATATTTATCGTACTAATGGGCCAATAGTTTGGCATGGAGGGGTGGGGGTCAGGAACAGTGGTCAGTATCTGGGTATTGGGGGCTCCTGAGAAGAGCTGAAGGCACCGCGGTGCGCTGGAATGGCTGTTGAGGATCCAAGGATGGCAGTTATACCCATATAGAGATGACCCATAAAGCAAGAATCCACATATCCCTATAAGAAACATGGAACAGCAAATGCATAAATGTACACAACAGGTGAGTCCAAAAATCTGCCTTTTAAAGGAAACCTGTCATGTCAAGAACATGGAGGCTGCCATTGCTGACCTGCTTCTGAAAATGCCTGGCTGTCATGCTGATCCTCTGGTTTCAATGACTTTCTAACCCAGGACACGTGTATGCAGATCAGCAGTTCTGACTCCTACAAGACTTTTTTTTTTGATCTGCGTACATTTTTTTTTTTAGGTCAGGAATTACAGAATTTCAGAGGATCAGCAATGACAGCCAAGCAACTAGCATTTCCAGACGGAGGTTAGCAATGACAGCCCATTCTGCCTGTAATGACAGGTTTGCTAGAAGCTAGACACAATGTAACTGGACTGGCCTGCACCATGCTCATCCTTCAGCTGCTTTAATGCTCAAGCCTTGGCTTTAACGAGAACCTGTCAGTGTAGAAATATGGGCACCGGCATTCGGACCCTTCACTGACGTGGAACAAGCATGCAGCCAGTGAAGTGCCATGGCACCCGATGTCCATCATTTAGTTCTGGGTCAGTAGCTAACAGAGTAGTGATTGCAGGATGAGGATTACAAAACCAGACCCTTCAGAAACTGGTCACCAATGGGAGCTCCCTTTTAAGTGCCAGTCCACCCAGAACTAATGTTTGGTGGATGCCATAGTGCCCCAAACCCCCCCTGAGTGATTTTCTTTTTATATACCCCACATTGTTTGGGGTGGTCTCTGGGCAGCACCTCTCTGATTGAAAGGAGGAATGCGGTAGAGTGGGACCAGCCAGTACCACTCCAGATCAGGGCGACTGCAACAACCCTTCCTGTGGCAGTAAGCTTCCGCTGGGGCAGGTCAGCTGACCCCTGAACATTGATGTACAGTACACCGTAGCTTTGTATTCAGGTTTTTCAGCCATCCAATCACAACAATACCTCGTGCTTTATGAATGATTTATTATTGGTTGACAATTGTGACTCACTATATGGGCGGAGCTACAGGAGAGAGTTTGATTAACCAGGCTGGATATTCAATACCAAGAGATGGAACATCTCTATAGGGGGAGCTACACAAGCAGCGATAAATATGGATTAAGGTCTCATGGTCCAATGACTGATCTCTGTGACTGTAGGCTGCATGGGATGCTTCACCCGTAGGGATCCAGGCGTTCTATCCATGTAGAGATCCTTCAGTGGAGATCTAGATGGGACAGACCTTACCCCTCCTGAATCCATTAGAAGACCCCTCCAAAATATATTATAAGGCCCCGTGTGGAAATCTAGATGGAACAGACCCTACCTCTCCTGGTTACAATAAAAGCCCCCCAGGGAGGTCTAGACGGGTTAAACCTTACCCATCCCAGATCCACTAGAAGCCCACTAATCAGATCTTGACATGAAAGACCTTTCCCCTACTGGATCCATTAAAAGACCACCCATCAGATCTAGACAGGGCAGGCCTTACCCCTATTGAATCTATTAGAAGCCCACCAATCAGATCTAGACAGGACATGACTTATCCCCTACTGGATCCATTAGGAGCCCACCTGGGAGATCTAGATGGGACAGACCATAGCCTTGCTATATCCATTAGAAGACCCTCAGGGAACTCTAAAAAGGACAGACCCTAGCCCTCCCGAAATGATTTAAAGCTCCTTGGAGGGGCTAGAGGGGACAGACCTTGCCCCGTCCGGACTTATTAGAAGCTCTCTGGGGTCATCCAGATGGGAGATTTAGATGGGACAGACACTACCACTTCTAAATACATTAGAAGCACCCCAGGGAGATCTAGATGGGACAGACACTACCCCTCCTTGATCCATTAGAAGCACCCCAGGGAGATCTAGATGGGACAGACAGCACCCCTCCTTGATCCATTAGAAGCACCCCAGGGAGATCTAGATGGGACAGACACTACCACTCCTAAATACATTAGAAGCACCCCAGGGAGATCTAGATGGGACAGACAGCACCCCTCCTGGATCCATTAGAAGCACCCCAGGGAGATCTAGATGGGACAGACAGCACCCCTCCTGGATCCATTAGAAGCACCCCAGGGAGATCTAGATGGGACAGACAGCACCCCTCCTGGATCCATTAGAAGCACTCCAGGGAGATCTAGATGGGACAGACAGTACCCCTCCTGGATCCATTAGAAGCACCCCAGGGAGATCTAGATGGGACAGACACTACCCCTCCTTGATCCATTAGAAGCACCCCAGGGAGATCTAGATGGGACAGACACTACCCCTCCTGGATCTATTAGAAGCACCTCAGGGAGATCTAGATGGGACAGACACTACCCCTCCTGGATCCATTAGAAGCACCCCAGGGAGATCTAGATGGGACAGACACTACCCCTCCAGGATCCATTAGAAGCCCCTTGGTGAGATCTAGAAGGGACAGACTCTACTCCTCTCAGATTCAGTAGTAGCCTCCTGGCAAGCTCTATATGGGACAGACACTACTCCTCCTGGATCCATTGGTATCCCCCCTCTAGGTGGTCTAGACTCTACACTCTTCCCCATTAGCAGCCTCCAGGGTGGTCCAGTCAGGACAGTCTCTACTGCTCGCTCTCAGTGGAGGTGACCTCCTGAAGCAGTCTCTCTGCCTCTCCTCTCTGGCTCATCTTATTGGCTTTGCCCTGGAATCGGCCTCCCTTTCCTGCCCCTTTACCGTCCAAGATTTTACACACTTGGGGGCCCAGGTCGTCGACTATTCTGGGAGGGCCAGTCAGCAAGAAGAGTCCTGATGCCTTTTCATCCCCCACAGTCAGGAAGACGACTGTGTCCTCCGTTCCAATCTCATTGGCAATAATGTTCATGAACTCGTTGTCGCCTTCCTTGCGGTGCAGGGAGAAGACTTTGGCACGGTCAGGGCGGTTCTTGAAATCACTGGCGATAAGTACGGCCAGATCTCTCAGGAGGCTTAGATTGTTCTTCTGTAGCATCTTCACTGACTTCTGCAGCTTGTCCACAGCCTCCACGTGCTGCTCAGGTCCGGTCTTCAGCAGTGTGGTCAGGGAGCGCTCCGTGGTGTAGCTGCGGGTGGCGTACTGCAGCAGCCGCTCACCGGCGATGAATATGAGGTTGGTCTTGTTCTTCTTGCCCTTCTCCATTCCCAGAATCTTCACCGCCTGGAGGTCGCTCAGGTTGGCCACGTGTGTGCCACAGCACATGTTGGCTTCCACTCCCTCCATATCGATGATTCTCACTGGCCCAGCATGGTCATCTGGCAGACCTCGGCTTCTCACCTGGTCGAACTCGGGGTCATCAATGCCGATGATCCTCACAGTGACGGGCACACGCTGACGGATCAGGCGGTTGGCCTCTCCCTCAATGGCATCTGCCTGCTGAGCACTCACCACCGGCGTGTCTAGCTCTATGGTGCACCTCTGGCGGCCCAGCTCCCAGGACGTTGTCTTGTAGCCATAGAGGGAGTCAGCAATGGCAGTGATCAGGTGCTGACCGGAGTGTTGCTGCATGTGATCGAACCGCCGCTGCCAGTCCAGCTTGACCAGCACCTGGGTGCCCGGCTCTAGAGAAGAGGTGACAAAATGGACAGCTTCTGGGCCCCGGCGGGTGACACGGAGCACAGGGGTCTCCCCAATGAACCCTCTGTCATCAGGTTGCCCCCCTCCTTCCGGGAAGAGCACAGTGTCAGTCAGTGTTACATTGTATCCGGACAGGGTCTCCTTCTTTCCACCTCCATTGTCGGTTTGCAGCTTGCCCGGGGTGCAGGAGACCACCTCTGTGGACAGCTCGATGGCATAGCTGTCCTTCTGACAGTAAAAGGCCATGTCACCTCCAACTAGGTGGACCTTTTGTATCACTCCTGACTAGGTTACAGTCTTTGTATCACTTTGTCACCTCTGACCGCGTGGATGGTCCTTGTGTGTCACCTCTGACCAGAACAGTTCTTGTATGTCAACTCTGACCAGGTGGATGGTCCTTGTGTGCCACCTCTGACCAGGCAAATGTTACTTGAGACTTCTGACCAGGTTGTGAGTCCTCGTGTGTCACCCCTGACCAGGCGGTTGGTCCTTGTGTGACACCGAAGACCAGATGGACAGTCCTTGTGTCTTTGACACTGACCAGGCAAATGTTCCTCGTGTGTCACCCCTGACCAGGCAGTTGGTCCTTGTGTGTCACAGATGACCGGGTGGACAGTCCTTGTGTGTTAGTCACTGACCAGGCGAATGTTCCTTGTGTGTCACTGCTGACCAAGTTGAGGGTCTTCGTGTGTCAGTCCCTTACCAAGCGAGTGTCCCTTGTGTTCCACCTCTGACCAGGTTGAGGGTCTTCGTGTGTCACCGCTGGCCAGGTTGAGGGTTCTCCTGTGTTTGTCCCTTACCAGGCGAATGTTCCTTGTGTGTCACAAGCAGGTTGAGGGTCCCACAGAGAGCGGTCTACCATCTGACCCATGGACTTTACATGAGCACACTGATGATGTCACTGAGCTCTCCGATTGGCTGCAGGCCTGGCCTGAGAGGAGGGAAACATTAACTCCTTTACTCCCTGCTGCTCTGCAGTCTCCTGATCTCCTTGCTGTGTCTGAACTCTGAGGCGGGAGGAGTCAGAAAGATACAAACTAGGAAATGTATCCACTGAGCACTTCCTGTAACCTTTAATGCCCTTCCCCCGCCTGGCTGTAGCCATTAACCCTTCCCTACACCTCCTTCACTGTGTGCAATACTAAACCCTCCCTCCCCCCTCCCATGTGTGTAACATTTAACCCTTCCCTCCCTGTGTGCGATATTTAATCCTTCCATCGGCTGCACCTGTTCATCCAGAATTAACATTTTCCTTCCCTTCTCCCCCCCTGGGTGGCATGAATCTTTTTTCATAGTGACTGTGTTATCTCATTAATATCAGATTGGTTATAGAGTGCTGCCAGCAAGGGGTTAAACACACTATTCTTTATCTCCACCCTGTCTGGCTATTTTTAGTAGAGGGGCGCTGGCTGAACTCCACCTTCAATCGCCCCCCCCCCCCCCCCCCACATGACTCAGTACTTACCCTTCCTTCTATATATAATCTCTAGCCTTTAGTGTTATTTAACCCTTACGCTGCTCACACTATCTCCCCATGTCCCTGTGATACCATGAAACTGCCTCCCACCCTGCCAAACTATGCGCCACCTCTCAATTTTGCAGGATACTCCACAATACTGCCTGCAACACCTACCAACAACTTCCCTGCACACCCCAAGAAGACATGGTCTCTAGAGGGCACCAGATTTCATGGCTGATCGTAGGCAAGCGCCAGATGTTACAGTGTTCCTGCAGCTAAAGACCCTCCATTGTCCATAGGGGGTACCTACCAGATATCATAGCCTTCCCACAGTTACATACCTTCTATTGTCCATAGGGGGCACCAGATATCACAGCGTTCCTGCACATAAAGACACTCTATTGTCCATAGGGGGTACCAGATATCATGGGCTTCCCACAGATGAAGACCCTTCATTGTCCAGAGATGGCACTGGATATTATGGCCTTTCCGCAGGTACAGACCCTCTATTGTCCATAGGAGGTACCAGATATCATGGGCTTCCCACAGATGAAGACCCTTCATTGTCCATAGATGCCACTAGATATCACGGCTTTCCCGCAGATAAAGTCCCTCCGTTATCCATAGGGGGTATCCGATATTATGGGCTGCCCACAGATGAAGACCCTCCATTGTCCATAGATGGCACTGGATATCATGGCCTTTCTGCAAATACAGACCCTCTATTGTCCATAGGGGGTACCAGATATCATGGGCTTCCCACAGATGAAGACCCTTCATTGTCCAGAGATGGCACTGGATATTATGGCCTTTCCGCAGGTACAGACCCTCTATTGTCCATAGGAGGTACCAGATATCATGGGCTTCCCACAGATGAAGACCCTTCATTGTCCAGAGATGGCACTGGATATTATGGCCTTTCCGCAGGTACAGACCCTCTATTGTCCATAGGAGGTACCAGATATCATGGGCTTCCCACAGATGAAGACCCTTCATTGTCCATAGATGGCACTAGATATCACGGCTTTCCCGCAGATAAAGTCCCTCCGTTATCCATAGGGGGTATCCGATATTATGGGCTGCCCACAGATGAAGACCCTCCATTGTCCATAGATGGCACTGGATATCATGGCCTTTCTGCAAATACAGACCCTCTATTGTCCATAGGGGGTACCAGATATCATGGGCTTCCCACAGAAGAAGACCATCTATTGTCCATAGATGGCACCAGATATCATGGCCTTCCCACAGATAAAGACCCTCCATTGTTAATAGGGGGCATCAGATAGCATGGTCTTCTTGGGGGTAAAGACCATCCATTGTCCATAAGGGGAACCAGATATTATGGCCTTCTTGGGGGTAAAGACTTTCCATTGTCCATAGGGGCGCCAAATATCATGGCCTTCCTGGGAGTAAATACCCTCCATTGTCCAACAATGGCACCAGATATCATGGCCTTCCTGGGGGTAAAGATCCTCCACTCTCCATAGATGGCACCATATATCATGCCCTTCCTGGGGGTAAATACCCTCCACTGTCCATAGGGGGCACCAGATATCATACCCTTCCTGGGGGTAAAGACCTTCCATTGTCCATAGATGGCACCAGATATCATGACCTTCCTGGGGTAAAGAGCCTCCATTGTCCATAGATGGCACCAGATATCATGACCTTCCTGGGGGTAAAGAGCCTCCATTGTCCATAGATGGCACCAGATATCATGCCCTTCCTGGGGTAAAGAGCCTCCGTTGTCCATAGATGGCACCAGATATCATGACCTTCCTGGGGGTAAAGAGCCTCCATTGTCCATAGATGGCACCAGATATCATGCCCTTCCTGGGGGTAAAGACCCTCCATTCTCCATAGGGGGTACAACATATCATGGTCTTCCTGGGGGTAAAACCCTCTTTTGTCCATAGGGGGTGCCAGATATAGTGGCCTTTATGGGGGTAAAGATCTTCCATTGACCATAGGGAGCGCCAAAGATCATGCACGTTCAGACTGCACCAACACCCCAAGGAAGCCATTTCCCATAGGGGACATTCATTCATTTCAATGGGCTGCTCTACGCGCTAGAAACATGGAAAAGAGGTCCCTGACCCTTTTGTAAAATCGCTCCTCATTGAAACGTGTGGTGCCGCGGAACCATGCCTTACATTGCTCACGCTATCTCTCTACATCCCTGTGATACCATAAAACTGCCTCCCACCCTGCCAAACTTTGTGCCACCTCTCAATACTACAGAATACTCCACAATACTGCCTGCAACACCCGCCAACAACTTCTCCAAGAAGCCATTGTCCATAGGGGGCACCAGATAAAATGACCTTTCTGTAGATACAGACCCTCCATTGTCCATAGGGGGCACTAGATATCACAGTCCCATATACTGAGCCATACCACCTCATGACTACCCCCAATTACCCTAGGGGTGACACATTCATGGGGAGTATTATAGCCTCACTTAGACTTGCCAGGACAAGATGAACTCAGTTTGCCTAGTACCAGTTACTGTTTTTGGAGTGTATGCCCACCAAAAACCTTTGTTCCATTTTCCTTCCAGTGCATCCTCCCCAACTGTCACCTTTTCTGTGTGGTTTAACTACTGGATGTTCCTGAGGCTGTGGCCTGGTCACCCTCACTTCTCCCAGGACTTGGCAATCTTCTTTTGTAAGGACTCTGCCAGCCCCTCTCTCTGCCCAGCATCCTTCCCGTATCTCCCTTTGCCAAGCCAAAGCATTCAGCTGTCTGATGCCTACAAGTTGAGTCCTTTAATGCTTGTGTTGTCCTCTAGCTGTGCCATATTGTGACCCAGTGATCCTGCTGCTTATACTTGCTGGGGCCAGATTGATGTACGGGGACTCTGAGGTGATTCCTTGCTGTGCTCCATGATCCTACTGTTGTCCCTCCTCGTTACCTCTGGGTTTACTAATCGTCATTGCAACCTATTTTCATTCTGTGATCATGAGACGTCTCCCTGGCTGTACCCTATTGCTATACTAACCTGATTCTATGTACCAAAATACCCAAATAATCACCACACATGTTGCGTCCTGTGTGACACACCTCTGTGTGTTCTCTCAATGAGCTCCTGCTTTATCACAGTCCCTTTCCAATGAAAGTTACAGTTTGCCCAGTACTGGTCGGCGACTCCTCAAAGCTGCAGACATGGTTAATTGTTTGCTAAGACATCCCAGGAAGAGCTAGTGTGAGCATTCCTAATATGTCCTTGGGAGAAGCTCCACAAATGTCCTGTCTATCCATATGAATACATTTCTGCTAGGATGTCCCAGGAAGAGACATTGTGCGTGTCCCTCAGATGTCATTGAGGGAAGCTCCACCAAAGTCCTTTCTATCTGTATGGATACATTTCTGCTAGGACATCCCAGAAGGAGCCAGTGGGAGCTTTCCTCAGATGTCATTGAGGGAAGATCCACCAAAGTCCTTTCTATCTGTATGGATACATTTCTGCTAGGACATCCCAGAAGGAGCCAGTGGGAGCTTTCCTCAGATGTCATTGAGGGAAGATCCACCAAAGTCCTTTCTATCTGTATGGATACATTTCTGCTAGGATATCCCAGAAGGAGCCAGTGGGAGCTCAAATTTCCTCTCCATCCATATGGATACACTTCCGCTAGGACATCTCAGGAACAGCCAGTGTGAGCAATCCTCAAATGACTTTGAAGGAGGCTCCACAAATGTCCCGTCTAGCCATATGGACTTTTGCTAGGACATCCTAGGAAGAGCCAATGTGAGCATTTCTTAGATATCCTTGGGGGAAAGCTCCAACAATGTCCTAACTGAAAGGATAAACTTCTGCTAGGACATCCCAGGAAGAGCCAGCGTGAGCGTTTCTCAGGTGTGATTGAGGGGGAAGCTCCACAAACGTCTTGTCTATATGTCTGGATAAACTTCTGCTAGGACATCACGGGAAGTGGCAGTGGGAGTTTTCCTCAGATGTTCAGGAGGAAAGTGCCACATGTCTTGTTTATCCATATGGATAAACTTCTGTTAGGACGTTCCAGGAAGAGCCAGTGTGAGCGTTTCTCGGATGTCCTTCATGGAAGCTCCACAAATGTTCCCTCTATCTATATGGATAAACGTCTTCTAGGATGTGCCAAGAACAGCATCCTTAGGATGTCCTTGCGGGAAGTGCCACAAATGTCCTCTCTATCTGTATGGATAAACTTCTGCTTGGATGTCCCAGGAAGAGCCAGAAGTGTTCTTCAATGTATTTCTGCTCCAGAAGTGACAGGTATTTATGTACAATCACACCCAGCAGCCTGTACAAATCAAGGGCAGGCTGACAGACACTGTGGCTGTAGCAAACATCTGTCACTACTGGGTGCAAAAAAACACTGAATTCATTAAGGATTTATGGTGGTATAAGTTGGAGCTGCTATTTTATAGTTGTTCCAGAGTTTTAGTTCCCTCTTTTGTACTCTGAACAGTAAGGGGAATCTGCCAAGCTCAACCCGGTTTGCAGTGCTCCATTGGACTTGCAGGGGATGCTTGCAAGATTCCAAGTAGAATATTTTTGTTAGGCTGGAGTCGCATTTGGGTTGGTCTGGGTAGGTGACATGTTCCCATACTTGGGTACCATAAAGGACTTATGAAGATAAGCCAGGCTCTTACCAGCGGTTTTAGGTGGTATAGCTATCTCCTGAAGGTTCTGCATGCTTTGTCTTTTAGGCCGGGTTCACATATGTGCGGCCACTGGTCTGGTGCGTGTCTGTTCACCGACGCTTCAGGTGCAATTCAGGTCAGAATTTTGCCTGAATTCGCACTTGAACCTGGACCCAAAACACACACAGGACCCTTAAGCAATCTGCTCTACAGCCGCCTCTGACCTGTGAGAACTGGCTCTATTGAGAGCCGCTCACACTCGCATGTCATGCAAATTGGATGTGGTATGCTGAGGTGTTTAGTGTAAAGAAAGAACTTGGTTTGTTTTGTGTTTTTCCTCTGGAACACACTGATTTTTCTTCTTCTTTGGGTTGAGTCCACGTCACATTATTTCTACAGCACATCCAGGCTCTATTCTAGGCCAATCTCTGTTGGCGACAGTAGTAGGATGTCATCTGCATGCAGTAGGAACTTCACCTCAGCATCAAGTAGACTTAGTCCATGTTCCGAGGACGTTTCTAGAGCTGCAACCAGTTCATTGATGTATATGTTGAAGAGACTTGGATGTAGACTGCAGCCCTGCCTGACTCCACAGGCCTGCCAGAAGTGCTCTGTTCCTTTTTTCCCCTATACCTGCACACTACAGCTGTTCCCAGTATTGTCTCATCTCGCTCTCATTTCCCCCCCTGTTTTCTGGCTTGCCTCCTTCCCCCATATTCACTGTCTTGTCTCGCTTTATCATGCAAATTCTGATCTCTCCCCCATGTTCTTGGGCTTGTGTGTCTCTCTCCACCAGGTTCTCTCTCTTGCTGCAGCAATTGTCAGTATATGAGTGCTTAATAATATAGGTTTTCCCTCCCACTGTCTTTCTGTAATGCACATGTTCTTTGTCTCGTCTCTCTCACCCATGTTCTTTGTCTCGTCTCTCTCACCCATGTTCTCTGTCTCGTCTCTCTCACCCATGTTCTCTGTCTCGTCTCTCTCTCACCCATGTTCTCTGTCTCGTCTCTCTCTCACCCATGTTCTTTGTCTCGTCTCTCTCACCCATGTTCTTTGTCTCGTCTCTCTCACTCATGTTCTTTGTCTCGTCTCTCTCACCCATGTTCTCTGTCTCGTCTCTCTCACCCATGTTCTCTGTCTCGTCTCTCTCTCACCCATGTTCCCGGTCTCATCTCTCTCACCCATGTTCCCTGTCTCGTCTCTCTCTCACCCATGGTCCCGGTCTCATCTCTCTCACCCATGTTCCCTGTCTCGTCTCTCTCTCACCCATGTTCTCTGTCTCGTCTCTCTCTCACCCATGTTCTCTGTCTCGTCTCTCTCTCACCCATGTTCTCTGTCTCGTCTCTCTCTCACCCATGTTCTCTGTCTCGTCTCTCTCTCACCCATGTTCTCTGTCTCGTCTCTCTCTCACCCATGTTCTCTGTCTCGTCTCTCTCTCACCCATGTTCTCTGTCTCGTCTCTCTCTCACCCATGTTCTCTGTCTCGTCTCTCTCTCACCCATGATCTCCATCTGGTCTCTTGCTCACCCATGCTCTCTATCTAGTCTATCTACCCCATGTTCCTTGTCTCGCCTTTCTCTCTCTTACTCATGTTCTCTGTAGCCATCTCCTCTCTCGCTTTCACACATGACCCGTTTCCTCTCTCTCACCCATGTTTTCTGTTTTGTCTCTCCCTTGTCAATCTTACCCCATTTTTTTCTGCCTCATCCCTCTTATCCATGTTCCCGGTCTCATCTCTCTCTCACCCTTGTTCTATGTCTTGTCTCTCTTTTCCACTCATGTTCTCTGTTTAGCCTCTCTCTCTAACCCATGCTCCTTGTCTCTCTCTCAACCATGTTCTCTTTCTTCTCTCTCTTTTTACCCCATGTTCCTTGTCTCGTCCCCCTCTCACCCATGTTCTTGATCTCATCTCTCTCCCACCCATCTCCATCTTGTTTCTTACTCACCCATGCTCTCGTCTCATCTCTATTACCCATGTTCTCAGTTTCCTCTCATCACTCACCCATGTTCTCTATCTTGTCTCTCTCTTACCCATGGTCTCTCTGTTTTGTCTCTCATTGCAGCCATTCCAGTGAAAGAGGCCTTGGCTAACCCTAATGTGGCTCTCCTGATCACTGCTCATGGTGGACATATCGGTTTTCTGGAGGGTCCCTTCCCCAACCACCAGAGGTACATGGACCGCATCTTCAGCCAGTTTATGGGGGCTGCGCTTGGTCACAGCGAAGAGCTGAGGGTGGCTACTGCAGATTAACCCATCTCTTGCTGCTGGCCATCTGCCTGAAGTTGGCTGGCCCTGAGCTAAAAGGAGGTATCTGCTTCGAGACCAGTCACTCTACCATCCAGTCCTCCTGCACTGTAATGAAGTTTTTGTTTTTTTTCTATCCTGATACCTCAATAAAGTCGATTTACAATACAATCCTAATGCATGTGATTCTTTGGTACATTTTACAACTGCAATACAGGCAGATTATTATTTTGGGAAGCCCACCCTTTGTTTCAGGACCCCAGAAAGATACTCTTTGCTCCTCCCCCATCCATTGACCATCAAGCTTCAAATCTGAGGCCACAAAACACACCAGCTCTGGAATAGTGCAATCCTTCCCTTAAACTAGTGGGGGATTCCTGAGTGTCCCGACCCTTACTAGGTGCAACCCTTCTCTTAACCAGAAGGGCGATTCCCGGGGATCCTGACCCTGTCTCGATACCTTCTCCTAACCAGAAGGAAGATTGCTGGGTGTCCAGACCCTGTCTAGGTGCAACCCTTCTCTTAACCAGAGGTGAGATTCCTGGAAGTCCCAACCCTGACCAGGTGACACCCTTCCCTTAACCAGAGGTGAAATTCCTGGATGATCCAACCCCGACTAGGTGCCTCCCTTCCCTTAACCAGAGGTGGGTTTCCTGGGTGTCCCAACCCTGACTAAAACCTGTTTTTGGGGGTTGCAGAGAAATATGCTACGGAGAATTGTGTCTTTGGGGATCCCAGAATACTAACCACTTAGCTCAGAAGCTGTAGGGCATTCCAGCCTTAAGTTAAAGTGGACCTGTCATAGGATATATTCTTAATGTAACGTGAAGCATGCTGATATGTTAGTGTAAAGCAGGCCATACACGGTCGAATTTCGAACAAATTTTCCTTCAAAATCAGAAAGTTCTTTTTTTTTTGTGATCCGATGATCCACCATTGATTTTCGAAATTCGGCCGACCAAGCCTTTAATTTCACCGCATGTTGCTACAGAAAAGAATTTTATTGGCCGTGAATCTTCTTTTCTCTCCGTAAATTTTCTTTTCTTATTACATTTCTCGCACGATTCTCCCATCATTGATTAGAAAATCGTTTGTTTTTCTAAAAATTTCCAACATGTCCGATTCCTCAAATTTGATTGCCGCCCGAAAATCGGCCGTTGTTGCAGCCCACTAATGGTGCGAAATTCATACGAAAATTCTTTCATACGTTTTTCGAAAGAAAATTCTTACGAAATTCGAACCGTGTATGGCCGGCATTACATTAAGTATTATTATCTTCCACAGAAATTCCAATAAGCACCCTGACAATGGCTTCATCTGCTTTTCTCTGTAAAAGGATTGCACCATCCAGAGTCACCATCTGCTTCCTGGACTGAGTTGCTCAGAAATGACAGTCGTGTAAATCCTGGTGCAAAGTTACAATGTTGCAATCTGATCAATGGGGGGAGACTCAGGAAATGCTTCTTACTGCCTGCAGTAGGCTGATGATATAATCTCAATCTAGGCTAAAAGGGGCAATTGGCTCCCTACTTTTCAGGTTATGGTGTGTGCAATAAGCAGAGGATGGCTGCAGCACACTTGGACTATATTGGAAAAAGCCCTCCACCCTTCACCTCACTGACTGAGGCCAACAATGCACAACTACCCACAGGTCAGTGCCAGCTCTGGGCAGACCCTTTGCTCTTACATGTGCATTGGAGAACCTTAACATACATAACCCCTCCTGTTTCTGGTCACATGACTGTCCATATACAGTATCCCACAAAAGTGAGTACACCCCTCACATTTATGTAAATATTTTATTCTATCTTTTCATTTGACAACACTGAAGAAATGACACTTTGCTACAATGTAAAGTAGCGAGTGTACAGCTTGTATAACAGTGTAAATTTGCTGTCCCCTCAAAATAACTCAACACACAGCCATTAATGATGAGTGATATTTTTATCCTTAACCACTTAAGCCCCGCTCACTGTATATATACGTCATTTTTTTGAAGATGGATATCTCGGTAACGGCAGCAGCTGCTGCCACAACCGAGATATCCATCTTTACAGTGAGCGATTCTGTACACGATAACGGTGGTCTCTGCGGCCGCGAGATCACCGTTATCGGCGGCGGGAGAGGTGCCACCCCCCCCTCCCGCCGCTCTCCCGCGCCTTCCGCCGCTTATCGGAGCCGTCGGTAGCGGCGGAGGCGATCGGGTCCTTTCCCTGCTGAGGTATGGAGACAAGTGAGGCCAAGATGGCCCCCACCCGTCTCCATACCATGTGACGGCCGGAGCGACGTCATTCGACGGCTCCGCCCACTCTCTTAAAGGCACAAATTTTTTTAGTGTCATTTTTTTAAACGACTTTTTTTTTTTTTTTTTTGCATTTTAGTCTAAATATGAGATCTGAGGACTTTTTGACCCCAGATCTCATATTTAAGAGGACCTGTCATGCTTTTTTCTATTACAAGGGATGTTTACATTCCTTGTAATAGGAATAAAAGTGATCCAAATTTTTTTTTTTTTAAAAACAGTGAAAAAATAAATAAAATAAAATAAATAATAAAAAAAAAAAATTTTTTTTTAAAGCGCCCTGTCCCGACGAGCTCGCACGCAGAAGCGAACGCATACGTGAGTAGCGCCCGCATATGAAAACGGTGGTCAAACCACACATGTGAGGTATCGCCGCGTCCGGTAGAGTGAGAGCAATAATTCTAGCCCTAGACCTCCTCTGTAACGCAAAACATGCAATCTGTAGAATTTTTTAAACGTCGCCTATGGAGATTTTTAAGTGTAAAAGTTTGACGCTATTCCACGAGCGGGCGCAATTTTGAAGCGGGACATGTTGGGTATCAATTTACTTGGCGTAACATTATATTTCACAATATAAAAAAAAATTGGGCTAACTTTACTGTGGTCTTATTTTTTTTTTCAAAAAAGTGAATTTTTTCCAAAAAAAGTGCGCTTAGAAGACCGCTGCGCAAATACGGTGCAAAAAAAAGTATTGCAATGACCGCTATTGTATTCTCTAGGATGTTAGAAAAAAAACAATATATAATGTTTGGGGGTTCTAAGTAATTTTCTAGCAAAAAAACCTGTTTTAAACTTGTAAACACCTAAAATCCAAAACGAGGCTGGTCTTTAAGTGGTTAAATAAAGTAACTACAAAAAGGAAAAAAACAGTGGCGCTAAATTGTGTCAGAAATGTCTAATAAAAACAAAACTGAAAGTATATATATATATATAGGGCTGCAACTAACGATTATTTTCATAATCGATTAGTTGGCCGATTATTGTTTCGATTAATCGGATAATAACCTTAAAAAAAGTGTGATGTATAATTTAATATGTAAAGTTTAAAAAAAAGGCAATTTATTCTTCAAAATCTATATGCAGTGGTAATGATAAATAATCAACTATATGAGGAGCAAAATAGGGAGCAAAATCTCTAATCCACTCTGAGAATAACAGACAGAAGAGATATACTGTATATACTATTGGAGGTTGAATCTGGTAAATATCATCAGACTCAGAGATCACATTTTTTATTTAGACCCCATTCACACTGGGGCACATGTAATGTGCCCTGCTTCCTTGAAATGTGCCCTGCTCCCACGTAATGTGGCTTGCCTCCATGTAAAAGTTTACTTTAAATGTAATAGTAATGCCTTCTATTACCGCCAGTCTATCAGCCTCCACCTTCTCTGGGGTCACATGCTGATCTTCCCTGCACAGTCTTTAAAGTCATTTTTTTAAAACAAACATGTTATACTTACCTGCTCTGTGTAATGGTTATGCACAGAGCAGCCCCGATTCTTCTCTTCTGGGGTCCCCCACCGATGCCTCTGGCTCCTCCTGCCTTTAGAGTGCCCCAATAGTAAGCTGCAAATTATAGTATAGTGTGCCCCTATAACAAGGTAAAAAAAAACTTCTGCTTTTAGACCCACTCACTTCCTGCCCAGGACTACATGTTCCATGAGGCATTGCTCCTCACACATTCACATTCTCAGGCACTTCCTGACATGTATGGATGGTGTACTGCACTGTTTTTCCTGATATGTAAACAAATAATGCATTCTGTATGCAGGCCAAATAATCGGCTGGCCGATTAATCGATTATGAAAATAGTTGACAACTATTTTCATAATCGATTAGTTGTCGATTAATCGATTAGTTGTTTCAGCCCTATATATATATACACATACACACACACATATATATATATATATATATATATATATATATATACACATACATACATACATATATATATATATATATATATATATATATATATAAACCTAAAAACATATTATATATTTTTATATATATTCTTCCAATGCCTACACTTGCGTGCAAGGCTAAAACGCTTTTATAACCACACAGAAAGGGTTAAAACAAATAAAAAGTCCAAATTGGGCCCAATTAGCCATTTTACCTCCCTAGTGTCATGGGACTCCGTGTTACAAGGTCTCAGGTGTGAATGGGGAGCAGGTCTGTTAAATTTGATGGTATTGCTCTCTCTCTCATACTGGTCACTGGAAATTCAACATGCCACCTCATGGCAAAGGACTCTCTGAGGATCTGAAAAAAAAAAGAATTGTTTCTCTACATAAAGATGGCCTAGGCTATAAGAACATTGCCAAGACCATGAAACTGAGCTGCAGCACGGTGGCCAAGACTATACAGGACAGGTTCCACTCAGAACGGGCCTCGCCATGGTCCACCAAAGAAGTTGATTGCACGTGCTCAGTGTCATGAGTGCTGCCAGCATTGCTGCTGTGGTTGAACGGGGGTGTGTGTGTTTGTGTGTGTTTGTGTGTGTGTGTGTGTGGGGGGGGGGGTGAGCCTGTCAGCGCTCAGACCATATGCCGCACACTACATCAAATTGGTCTGCATGGCTGTCGTTCCAGAAGGAAGCCTCTTCTAAAGATGATGCACAAGAAAGCCCATAAACAGTTTACTGAAGACAAGCAGACTAAGGACATGGATTACTGGAACCATGTCCTGTGGTCTGATGAGACCAAGATAAACGTATTTGATTCAGATGGTGTCAAGCGTGTGTGGCGGCAACCAGGTGAGGAGTACAAAGACAAGTGTGCATTGCCTACAGTCAAGCATGGTGGTGGGAGTGTCATGGTCTGGGGCTGCATGAGTGCTGCCGGCACTGGGGAGCTACAGTTCATTGAGGGAACCATGAATGCCAACATGTACTGTGACATACTGAAGCAGAGCATGATCCCCTCCCTTCGGAGACTGGGCCACAATGCAGTATTCCAACATGATAATGACCCCAAACACGCCTCCAAGACCACCACTGCCTTGCAAAAGAAGCTGAAGGTAAAGGTGATGGACTGGCCAAGCATGTTTCCAGACCTAAACCCTATTGAGCATCGGTGGGGCTTCTTCAAACGGAAGGTGGAGGAGAGCAAGGTCTCCAATATCCACTCAGCTATGAGTAAGCGCTCTATGGGAGCGTGAAACGTGTCAGCGGTCATGCTGTATCACTTCAACAGAGCAATGTACGCATTTTATACCATGTCATTTTTTCAATAAAGAAGATTTTACCTTTATTATTCCAATCCGGAGTGCGGCAGTCCAGATTTTTCATTGCACCTACACCAGCCCTGTGATGTCGTCATAAAGGAGTGGAAGAGGACTCCAGTGGCAACCTGTGAAGCTCTGGTGAACTCCATGCCCAAGTGGGTTAAGGCAGTTCTGGAGAATAATGGTGGCCAAACAAAATATTGACACTTTGGGCCCAATTTGGACATTATTACTTTAGGAGTGTACTCACTTTTGTTGCCAGCGGTTTAGCCATTAATGGCTGTGTGTTGAGTTCTTTTAAGGAGACAGCAAATTTACCCTGTTATACAAGCTGTACACTCACTACTTTACAGTAGCATAGTGTCATTTCTTCAGTGTTGTCACATGAAAAGATAGAATAAAATATTTACAAAAATGTGAGGGGTGTACACACTTTTGTGTGATACTGTCCTAATACAGTAATGGTCATCAGGGCAGCAATGAACTACCACTCAGCAACTACATCTTACCTGCTGTACTGGGTTGGTTCCTTTATGTTGCAGCATATATAATGTACCATGAACACAGAGGAGGCACTGGTAACATTTATAAAAACTCGCTTTATTAGTCTCCAGACCGGGCCCATCACCCGAACATATCACTATACGCCCTGTGGGCAAAAGGTGACTGCAGACCAATCACCTGGTCACAGTGTTATACGTTTGGGGTGGGCAGAGGTGACAGCAGACTCATCACTATATGCCCTGGGGCAAAAGGTAACAGCGGGGCCATCATCCACATATAATGTTACATATAGCCTGATAGCAGGCCCATTGTCCACCTGTAACGTTCTAAGCCATGCGTGGGCAGAGGTGACAGCGGGCTTAACACCCAAACACATTACTATCAGCTCTGGGGGGCAAAATGTGACAACAGGCCCATTACCCAGACACACCATACGCCTTGGCTGCAAAAGGGGACAGCTGACCCATCACTCGAATACAGGGTTGTATATTCAGGGTGGGCAAAGCAGACAATGGGCCCATGACCCAGACATAGAACTATATACTTGGGGCACCTTGAATGCATCACCCTGGGTCTAAGGGATGGGCCAGCTTGGGAGACAGCAAACTCATCACGATACACCCTGGGGCAAAAGGTGAAGGCTGGGCCCATCATCTGCACCTACTGTTACATGTCGGGGTGAGCAAAGGAGACAGCGGGCCCATCACCCTGACATATCTCTATGCTCCCCAGGGGCAAAAGGTGAAAGCTAGCCCATTACTATGGTGGTTATGACTAAGGCCTTATAGGCTGAAACGCGTCAACTGTTCTCATTTATGTTTGGTCACTGTGGCTTGTCAATAAATACTACACTTTTTAAGAGCAATCACTGGATTTTTTGTTTATACCCATTACTATATGCCCTAGGGCAAAAGGTGAAAGTGGGCCCATCATCCGGACACAGGGTTATACATTTGGGGTGGGCAGAGGTGACAGCTGGACATAATCCTGTACACCCTGGGGTAAAAGGTGACAGTGGGCCCATCATCCATACATAATGCTATAATGTCCTAGGTGGGCAAAGGAGATAAACAGGCCAGTCACCTGGACACAGGGTTATACATTTAGAGTGGGCAGAGGTGACAGTGGGCCCACCACCCAGGTACATTACTACTGAGGGCAAAAAGAGAAAGCAGGCCCATTGGCCAGACAAAGGGTTATACGTTCGAGGGCGGGCAGAGTTGAGACAATGTCCATCACTCGGACACAGCCCTATACATACTGGGTGGGCAGAGGTGACCGTTGGCCCATCATCTGAAGATAATCCTATACACCCTGGGGGCAGAGGTAGCAGGGGCCCACTACTCAAACATGCCGCTGTAAATCCTGAGCCGGTCAGTCTGGGGAGACAGAGGGAGTCTGCTAAGAAAAAGTGGCAGTGGCTCCTACGAGGCAGAACATGGTGGTCATCTTCCTTCTGGGTAGTCAGAGGCCCCCCTCCAGTCCACAGGAAAGGGGCACAAATCGCAGTCACGTGACATCAGGAGATGAGCCGCCTCCCACGCTGGTGCAACCATCAAGCTTCCAGTCATGTCCCCGGGGTCAGAGGTCAGCGGCCATAAAGAACAGTCCGCTAGGTTAACCATGAAATGTAATATTGGGTGGCAGTTAAGAATCGGGAGAAAGCCGGATCATTATTATTGTTCACAAATTAAAAGCGAAGAGGAATCAAGATGGAGGGTGATGGCGAAAGCCTCAGATGAGAACCCTTCCCCCGTGTGCTCTATGGAGGAACGGCCCCCATCCATCGCTCCACCACAAAGTACAGAACGTATAAAAAGAATCATGGAGCCATCCTCAGGTGATTTCACCAGATGCATCCTAGACTCCACCCACTGCGCAGAGACCACTTGTCAGATGTGGAGCTGCTAGAAGAAGTCTGGAAATGTGTACTGGAGGAGGAGGATGACTGCGACCAACAGACCCGCACACAGGAGGAGGACGAGCCAAACCGGGAATGTCTCTGTGGAAGGGGAGATCATAGAAAGCGTTAGTCCAACCAGAATAGGTGTGATAGTACAGAAGCACTATGCCACTCTCCACCACGTCATAGACCTGCACTGTCCCCACTCTCCACCACGTCATAGACCCGCACTGTCCCCACTCTCACCACTTCATAGACCCGCACTGTCCCCACTCTCCACCACTTCATAGACCCGCACTGTCCCCACTCTCCACCACTTCATAGACCCGCACTGTCCCCACTCTCCACCACTTCATAGACCCGCACTGTCCCACTCTCCACCACTTCATAGACCCGCACTGTCCCCATCCTCCACCACTTCATAGACCCGCACTGTCCCCACTCTCCACCACTTCATAGACCCGCACTGTCCCATCTCCACCACTTCATAGACCCGCACTGTCCCCACTCTCCACCACTTCATAGACCCGCACTGTCCCCACTCAACACCACTTCATAGACCCGCACTATCCCCACTCTCCACCACTATATAGACCCGACTGTCCTCACTCTCCACCACTTCATAGACCCGCACTGTCCCTACTCTCCACTACTTCATAGACCCGCACTGCCCCCACTCTCCACCACTTCATAGACCCACTGCCCCACTCTCCACCATTATACAGACCTATACGGACCCCACTCACCATCACTTCATAGACCTGCACTACCTCTCTCTCCACCTCTTCATTCATCTATCTCTGTTACTTGCTACCTGTGCAGAACACGCACTACCCCACACTACTCCAGACAAAACGCAAGAAGTCACTCACGTCTATTGTGCACCACGTGCAGTTTACAGCGGCTGTCCACAGCAATGCTCAGCATGGCGGCCTCATTGTCTCCGCGCAGAGCTCGTCCTTGTTTGGTGTCAGGGAAAAAGGCCAGATCCGTCACCACAATCCCG